>JTDE01006952.1:3563-20038 GCA_014338405.1 Paragonimus skrjabini miyazakii | reverse complement strand
ACCCACTGAACGGCAGACTTCGTCAGGGACCGGATATGACCCATTAATCTGTCAAATGTGCTATCTAGGTTTCGTGTGGGACCTATTTCTCCTGCATCAGAGAGTACGGAAATGTTTTCCCAAGCGCGAATATCTGAGAATGCTGGTGGAACATTCCGTTTCATTTAGTGGACGGATGTCAATTTGGACGTGCGCCTCACAGGTATCAAATGAGAGTGCACCCGTTTGGCGCTCAGTCTCCCTCGGGTTCTGCGCGAAATTTGCTCCAAAACTAACAGCCAACAATTATCGGCACGTTTTTGACAAAAGAACGAAGATTACAGTGAAGGATATATTCCACGTTGACAAATGCTTCAACTCTCTGCGGGCTCCTGATGTTACCACCAGGCGGTTTGTTGAACAAGTTTGTGGCCTGCTTCTGGAGGGAGGATATCGGCTAAGGGGGTGTGTTCCGAACGGTACAGGGAGGTTGGCCATTATCCCCTTCTCACAGTTTGCCAACCTTTGGCGCGAAATTTGGGCTGACCCCTTCAGCTCGGATGCTCCCGGGGTGTTCAGTGGGATGCAGAAACCGGTGGTTTTGTGCTAAGCATCTTCCTATCACAAAAACAAATCACAAGAATAGGCCTGTTCTCATGTATGTGTTAAAGAGACTTGGGTTTGAACGAACCCGTTGTTGTTGAAACCGAACGTGAATGGGGAGAGTGGTGCAGCGGCATGCGCAAAACAAGCGATCTGAACGAGACCGGCTGTTCTCGGTTTGGTAAAATAATGGATGCAGGAAACAGCGAATAGACACATCCTTTGAGATGCATCGTGTCACAGTTTAGAACGCACGACAAACTGCGATCTCTGACTTCGCCGTTATACACTTACCACCAACATCTGTTTGTAGCCGTCGTCTTGCCCTCTCACGCAAGCAATCACGTGAAAAGCTCTAATCTAAATGACGCTCACTGTCCCAACCTGTGCACGCACGCCCACAAATCCATCGACCCGGAAACCTCCTTCCACATCGAACGCACGTACGCATGCGCACGCGGTCACCCCTGCACGCTCAGCCAATTGGAACGCTCCAACTGAGTGTGGTTCAGTGCGGACAATACACAGGCACGCACGACGCAGTTGGGCCCGAATCGGAACAAGGGACGACACAACTGCACAGGACAGGACACGGTTCGGGCGAGCGCCACTGGATTAAGCTTGTACACAGATTCCACCAATGAGGATCCAAACTATTTGATTGAACCTTCTCATTGACTATCGTTGAGATAGCGTTATTTGTTAGGGGGTGCTCAAACCATCACGGTTAAGGGTTCCACTACATGTTCCAACAACGTACATTCAACTCATCATGGTTCACTCGCAACCATGTATTTGCGGGTTGAACTTGTATCGTGACCGCGTCTCCGTATCCCTGAACGTTACTCGCCATCGACGCTACCACTCCCTGCTCATTCGAGCGGGTTGTAGAAGTTATTATTTTTGACCGTTCTTAAGTACATCTCACAGACTCCATTTCCGACATCCTTGACCATTTCACTTACCAAGGTCTTGGACCACAAACATACTGGTCGAGGGCCCCTAAATGGTACATTCGGTCGACAAATCTTTGCGTTTTGTTCAATCTTAGTCCACTTATGGCACGCTTAGATGGGGGTACATGCCCCATGATAAAGTAATTCCAAATTACGCTGACCAAGCGTTGTATCCACCTCCATCATTTCGTATATCCTTCGATCAACATGACATGGGTACACGGCAAGGACTTAGTTCTAAGATTGACAAGCTGTATTTTCTTAAGACTGACGAGACGCCCGAATAATCATAGAGTGAAAACTATGATCCCCCGTTTGGAATTCTCTCTAATTCGATTAAAAATTGCGGAGGGCGTCCGCCGGCGTCACCTAATGCGTCAGAACAGCCCGATGACTCGTTGAATTGCCCCGATTAAGCTCTACTACGTACAGCCTCATTGACTAACAATGAGAGGGTTAATATGTCAATCACTACCATGAATCACTAAAGTCCGATGGATTTTGTTTTGGCCAAAAGTAGTTAGATTTCCTGTCGGTTAGGGTGTCACGCCTACGACGTTGCACCCACAATCTTTGTACATAGCTTCCGGCAAACCTCCACGGTAGGTAAATAATATTAGAACCACACGGAGTGCCACCGGCTGCTGTGCGAACAGTAGGAAGCAGAAATGTTGTTCGTTGGCACGGATTTGTTGACAACCGTTTGCACTTCCTGTATTTTGATAGCACCCTGCGCATACCAGTCAGCCCCTCAACAACCCAAGTCCTTCTTCAGATGGACGATAAGATGTGACCAGCTTTCATGTTACCACGGAACTCATGCTAGTGTCTGACAACTTTATCCGTAACAATAATACGGAGTGGTAATATCATCAATCGAACGTTATGAGACAGCCCAGTCGAAACACCACCACCGAGACTTGAAACCGTCTATAGTGAAAGACTTCAGCTGGGCATCCGTATCCTGCTGGGCTTTGGAGACTTCTGTACAGTTCCCGCGAAAGGCGTCATGCCGCCCAGTCGAACGGCAGACTCGGACGCTAGATCCGGCCCTGCTCTGCGCAATCGACCTAGCATAATGAAAAGCTTTCGACCAGCCTTCGTAAGGATAAATACTTTTTGAAACGTATTAATTATGATATCGTATGGAGTTGGGTATATCAATGTAAATAAAGCGAAAAGATTCACGTGCGATTGCCTGCTGCTAACGTTTTTCTGGAAACCTTGTCCGCCGGGAACGTGCCCCAGTAACAGCCTTAAGGGTAGTCTCAAATTGGTAGGACGCTGTTATCCGGAAATATGACGAGGCAACGGGCGATGCTTTTCACGCAATCCAACGCGATGATGAGTCTGTCCAAAGCGTGTTTTCGTAACGGGCTAATTTGGGCTCTTTTATTGTAAACCGCACAAGTTTGGTGGCCAGCACCGCGGCCGTAAGTTCCACCCTAGGGATAGACATGAATTGTTAGGGTTTTATTCAAGATTTACCCAAGAAAAAATAGCAAAAGATGCTGCTCTCTCCTAAGATTTTCGGAAAATGTCAGCGGCTCTATATTTTATCTCGGAGGTGTCAGAAAACATATAACTCCGAGCACACTGACCTCTTCTCATGTCTGTCATCCATACCCCTGTGACCTTTTCCCCACTAATCTCGGCAATGTTGGATAGAAGAATATCTTCCTACTCCTCAAGCCTAACAGATTTGGTTAAATCAAGTGTGTAACTTTTGGGTGAGCGACGACCTGTTGGTGACAGCCGATGCAACTTTAAGAAGCAGCTGGCGTAACAGCTTAATTGTGAGGTACTTCTCTCGTTCGCAAAGATTAATCCGTACAGTTTGCATGAAAACCAAAACGATGATTTTAAGGCGTGATGCGCGTTTTCTAAATTCTTCCTCCGACGATCAAATCACTGTTTGGTCACACAAACTGAGCTTTTTATAAAGCTGCAAAAGTGATAGATTGTGGGAACTATTGTTGCATTTAGTATTGCACGCAAAAATTAATTATGTAGGTGGTGTTTTCTTAGGTATGTTTGGCAATGAATGTCATTGATTGCTATCGACAGTATGAAATATTCGCAGCAAACTTAATCTCGAAGTCGCCGTGAGCATAAGGTGAATCCGATTATGCGTGAGCCATGATTGAACCTATAACGTAGATTGTGTAACCATGGAACTTACTTCTGTTCATTGTCTGCTGTGACCATTCGGTGAAAAAGATGCCGGCTGCGAAAGAAATGTCTGTCAATGATCATGACAACGATATTTCTTCCACTTACATGTTTTCGGACGGCGTTACTTACACAGAAGTAACACAAGAAGACGTCGCAGCCGAATACCACACGGGCTGCCTTCATCTGCGCGGCCATCTTGTCCATTACGTACGTCCTCACCGGTATGTGTTCACCCATCAGATCTCGAAACATTTCAAACATCTTACGTAGTGAGGCATACTTCTCACTACGCGCGTACCTGTACGTCACCGGTCGGCCATATTTCATGCCATCGGTAACCTGGAATTGACACAACTTCAAGCTTCAAGAGCATCAGAATGTTCGACGACTCACTTGTGTCTGTTGGTCCCGTGTGTGGCATCCATGTTCACCGCATGCTGAGAACGTCTGAACAGCTTAACCTATGTCCGCTGAGCAAAACAAATACATGTGCATTCACCGTTTTCATCCTGCAGGGTACGAAGATAACCTTTCTCCGAAATATCACCGAGCATTTTCACTAGGTTCTCGGAAGCTCAGTTGAAATATTATACCTAAAACCACACTGGAAAATGCAGGCTTCAACCTGCGTCGGATGATTCCAACGTCAGTCGTTGTGACGAAATTCCTGTAAATGTCCGCAAAATACTGCTTATTGTCGGTGGTTTCTGCACCCTACTTGAATAGACTCCTAGAACTATTCATTTCACTGACTGTTAGTCTGCGATTGGCAGGATGAGGCTGGTATACAAAATAATTAAGTGGGTTGTTGTGCTCTAACACAAAAGAGCTAACAACCAGATACTCACTTCTCCGGACCACGTAAAATCGTGATTTGCAACAGGTGTCGCGAGAACTAAGTTGTTAACCGATATTAATATCAACTCACTAAACAAGTCGCACACCTCTGCATTCACTCTTCAGTTTTTTATACTCCGCACAACGATGGAAAATCTAGACGCTTCTCAAGGTTGCACGTAACCTTACCTTACCGCATTTCAGAACAGACTTCCGTCTACGGCTCGTTCCGTGAACGTAAAGAACGCCAACATCCTCCATGTACATTTACAGGCATTCTTGGAATTGTAAGAAAGCACGGAATTCACGATTTTCGAAAACAGCCTTGAATGTTTCGATATAATCCATTTCCTAAAAATAAAACAGTGCCATCGGTTATTAATTTCATAAGCACTTTCTGCATTCTCCTGTATATCAAAATACAAATTATTTCTGTATTTCAGCATAATTTCTGCAAACCAACATCAGCCATACAAAGATTGGAGAACAACACGCGTTTAGGTCGTTTTCATTTAGCGCCCAATTAAAACAAACACACACGCCTCCGTAACACACAATTTGGAGATTTTCATTTCTGCGCCAGATACCTAGGTGAAAAAGTGGAGTATGTGGTAAAAAATTTAATCACGATAACCGAAGAAATCATTGCTCACGACCATCTTTCGCGAACACAGATACGATAGAGCGCAATTAATAGATTACCGCGCTCTTTGATAACCAATACCGATAATTATATGCAATAGCAATGGACAGGCACCGATAGAACAAAAATACAAGAATACAACGACAACGGGGAAGGTAAATCAAATTTTGGGTTACCTGCGCGGCGAAATTAACATCGTCGGTCCAGGCTTTGACCTCATTCGTTATTTTGCATCTAGAATTTACGGTCGTTTTTACACCACATGCGCCTTTTTTCTACTTACGTGTTCACCCGGTCAGTCACAACCAGGTCACATCAAGCAACGAAATTCAAACACTACATCCACCATGCGTGTCCTTTGCCTCATGGATCTCGAGTCACAAAATCAGAGTTGTCGCTAACTGTCTTAACACGGTGAAAGGCGACTCTAGTAGATTATCAACAAGTAGTTTTCATTAGTGCTGCTGTGTTTACTGCCCTAGGAAATTGAAGTGCCTACTAAAATCTCATCGTATATCAGCTGGTACGCCAGAAACCGGACCATAACAAGTGTAGCTAGCTACAGTTGTCTTGATGTGGATGAAAAAGTTGAGCTCGCACCATCCGCTGGGCGCACAAGCAAGCCAAAAGGGTCTATAGTGTAGCGATCACATCCGTTCATAATAAATTATGTTTGAGTGTCGATTGTTGTTCACACCCCTTTTGTTCCGAACCTCCGCGTTGTTCTGTATATTCGTGTGAAAGGATAGAGATTTCGACAGACACACCCACACTTTGGCGTATGACTCGCGCCATTAGCTTGCATCCTGATCCGACGTATTACCGTTTCGTCCTGTTGCTTACTCGCTTACACGTCGATATAATACTCGCAATTAGCGGTTTCGTATAACTCCCGAAATGGCACTTGAATTGAAGTCCCCAACCTAAGTAGTAAGAGAGGACTTCGGAGTAATTGTAGTAAACATTTGTTATTTATGAGACAAGAACAAGCATGTACGAATACACATTAGCATCAAAGGAACCATTCAGTCGTTGAATGATCATAATGTCGCATGCCAAGCCACAAATTGTAAGCTGATCGGTGCAATAAAAATCAAGGGACTTAACGCACGACGGAGGGTGTAACATTGAATCTGTTCATTAAATCCTGACGCGATATCTTAACGCGAAGTTTGGGTTTGTCCCTTGCTGTATTGTCCACTGTGTTGGGTTTTGGATACGCGGTGAACCTAAGGAATTTCCGCCACGCTCGAGTTCCTGTGGTGACAGTATATCTCTCATTAACCTAATGTTTTATTCGCGACCAGTCGTCCAAGTCCCACTTGCTATATAAGAGCACCACTGAACCGCATGTGCATACACGCAAGCAAATAAACGAACGTCCTTGTGCGAACCAAGCGGACTGTAAACAATCATATCTTCGACCCTTTGCAAAATGTAATCTAGTATTTTTGGAAGTAGTTTCCACCTTGTGAGAGCGATAAACATGGGCTATCCTCAGTTCACTACAGTACCACTTCCGGTATGTATGGCGACTGCCTGTCGATCGGTAGAGGTATTTTACGTCCAAATTGGCCAAAGATGCTCACTAGATGTTTGGATATTTGCTGAACATCAACAACGGATCTGACTTCAGTCACTGTCATGCTGAAATTGACGAATGAAATGGCGAAAATGTAAGAACAATAATTGTATAGAACATGTGAGTGTGTGCTTGACCCCATCCAATAACAGTTTAAAACGTCCCCCTTGAAGAGTAGTAGAAACGCAATCCCAACAAGCATCGAACTAAGGGGTCTGGAAGCAAACCGCACATTCCCAGCAACGTTTGAAAGTGTGACAAGTAAGTGGTCCATCCTACTCCAGAACCAGCAGCAGCAGCCAAGAAGGCGAAAGAAGTGCACTCGAATTGATCTTCAATCCATCCGGAAAAACCCAAAAGCGCGCCAAGTGAGCAGTGCGTATAAATAATTTGAAAACTCCGATGAATTAAACATTACGGCAAGTTTTAATAAACTGGTACAAATGAATTTCCCAAAGGAAGTACGAAAAACGGTGTATTTCCTGAATCCTAACCTCATAACACCTATATGGTGTTTAAATGGTTCATTACGGCGAATCAGCATGGCGATAAACAACGGGGACGTGTTGGGGAGAATATCCAAAGAGAAGTGCTCAACTTTCGCTAGTTTCAACGAGAAAACTGCACAAGTTTCTTCATCAGCAGTCCGCAAGTTGCAGCAAGTGCGAAAAACCACAGAGGAGTAGATTCACCGCTAGGTTGTTCGTCCGAAATTGTCGTGTACAAATGCGTACACCGTATACGCCAGACGGTAGCCGGCAAATGGTAATATATTTTTATGATTTATTTTTGATATGACATTTCAGATTCGCTGATTACGGTTGCAAGGCCTCGTGAGTAATGCACTACTGCTGTGGTGCATACGGTATTGAGAAGGCCAATCCAGAGCACACACACGACTTCCAAGTTGGACGGGCTAGTACATATTCTTGAAATAGACGTCTGCCTGAAGCCGATGGGCAGCATGTCCTAGGGATGATGGAAAGTTTTAAAAGTACGCGTGAGATGAAGATATACGGAAAAACAAGTGGGGACTTACGTTGCATTCGGACGACTCACGCGTCCTACGTGAGAAGCAAGGTAAGATGAATTCTCATGACGAACTTGTTAAGCCGCGCGATCTACTGAAGGCAGAGGGAATGCTGTTTTTTGTTAAGGGAGAAATTTTTTCGGTTTGTCTTCTTCGTCCCCGAAGTATCCTTCCAATTGTGTCTTAGATTCACCGAAGTCATTTTAGCTGACTCCACACACGAGTTTGATTATGGCGGCTTCGTACTGTGATACGCCATGTTGGCTGATGTAACTGGTGTAAGCGTGATGTTTTTTACACATCGATGCTTGATGAAACGACTGCCAGTTACCGAATAGTTTTGGTGCGTATATTGAAGATGTTGCCATGCCCGTCCACTGTCCAAACCATCGCGGTTGATCGTTCACCTGCGCAGCGGCGAGCTATCCCTGAGTTTTGCCTAAGGTGAGCCACAGTATTTTGTCGGTTTCACATAAGGAATGGAGTCTCTCGGCACTATCCTCACCCGGTAGGCTTGGACACGTTCCAAAGAAACCGCATCTATTAATGGACGCGCAATATAGTGTTTGCTGGAAACGTATCACGGTTTAACAGGTTACTGCAAACTGCAAAATCTGTCACTAGGGAAGCTTTTGAGTACCTGGGTAAAACGTGGCTGGTCTGTAAATCCGGATGGGTGTCTCATTTGTTTAGAGGGACTGTTTTCTTTCTTGACTACACAACCAACGTGGCGGGGAACGAGAATAGGTGTAGGTGTAGGTTTTGAACGCTTGCCGGTGTATGCGACAATCAAACCTATCGTTGAACGTTTGAACAGTATGTTTGCCGATCGCCTGTGCGCTGTTGGCATAGAACGTACGAAATCGTTTAACGGATACTGGGATTCGAACACCTGCCATCGTTTCTGAAACCTTTGTTGGAGTATGCAAGAGGTGTTTTCCTTAGGCACTATAACAGTAGTAAAATTAAAGACGTCGCTTACGACAGAGGGATATAGAATGTTTGATGTAACAGGCAACAAATGTGTCACGTTGTCATTACCGGAAATGGTAGCTGCGTTTGTTTCTTTTTTCGATGACTGATACCATGCAGCCATATGGTGGCGGTTTTCTGTATGATTGATAGACTGATAGGAAGATTAACAGAGAATTGTAGGTGGGCGCTACACGCCACTGTTCCCACTGATGTTTTACTCAATGAAATGCCTGAACCCGTAGTATGCATGCCCAGCCATGTAGCACATTTGCGTTTGGATACGATTATAAGCGTATGCCAAGATATAGCTGTTACATTGGGTTGTGTGAGTGACGGAAATAATAACAAGCACGTAACTATATGCGGTGGGATGAGCAAGTTATCAAAATATCCGGAACTCATACTGCACTGCTCACTACCTGGACGAGAGACTGTGCAAATAAGCGGTAGAAAGTCGTCCGATAACTCGTGGCTGGAATAAACAGTACGGCCATTCGATACCTGGTTCCAACGGAAGGGTCACAAAGTAAACGGGCCAGGAAACGCTTGATATCTAGCTCGAATACCCCTCCCTGTAGCTCTTTCCTCACATCAGATCATAATAGTCTGAACCACTGACCCCACCAGCTAGCAAGGAGGTGTGCCAGTCGGATTAATTGGGCCATACATCTGTCATTTCGGAAACGGGCGTGTCACATGTTTCCGCAAGGCGTAGAAAGACCGCACCGGCAAGTCAAGTGACTGGCGACAGTTTGTTACATTTTGAAGTTGTAGGCGATCCCTTAGAAACAGCATGTATTAAGCGTGTTACCGAAGGAGGCTTGAAGCAGTTGGAAACGAAGGTGATGGAGCATATTTTAAGGCAGATGGCTTCAAAACCCGTAAACAACCACGTTTGCCAGATTTGTTGTTTACAGGAGGATCCAGTGGAAGTGGACGGGGACAACGTCAACTGGGTCCAGTGCACACGCTGGTACCATCATTTGTATGCCAGCTACCGGCAATCCGACACCAATATCGTCTGCATGGACTGCGAGACAATTGAGCAACTGATCTGAAAACCTCAATTTCATGCTCTTCAAGAACATGGGAACAATAACATTGTACCTATCAGGACAAACAAGAATGACCCCATGGCCTTCTTCAGGGCACCCACAACTTCATTTTTTTACGTGAGCCATGCTCATTTACTTTTACCCGGTGTACGATTGGTCATCATGGGCAGACGATGAGATCCAATGAGCCTTATTACGGTGGCAGCCTCATCGGGTTCTTAAGCAAACAGGCATGTTTGGCTTCTTAGGTAGACGACCCGCTAATGCAACCGTACAAGCGACAACGGACGAAACGTTGTAAATGCATGCATATTTATTTTCCAGCATCGTAAATGTACAACACGGTTGTTCAGATCAGTACACCGACTTCTTCGCATACACTTTGTTGACAGTGTCAATCAGGTCTTCGCTTATCGATCTTCATTGACCGTATGGATTGCCCATTTTTGAAGTGTCTTTAAGGTAATAGTTAGAATGCCGTAAATGAGGACGTCATTGAAGCAGGGTAGAACAGTGCCACTGTTTACGTGCATGAAAATGAATGGGGGAACAGTTGCTGTTATTACGCAGCAAGAAAGAACTTATTTGGACAACCTGGTAGAGAACTTACAGTTGTTTCAATAAATGAGGGATTCATTCCTGAGTGCATCTGTGTATTTCTGCACACACTGGTGTGACAAACATAATTATATATATAAGTATAATATATATGCGTATATAATTTAAAGTATATACATATGCACATATATACAAACATGTGTAAATGTATGTATGTAACTAGACAAATTCATAAATATTTCAACATTTATGTAAAACAGGTGCACATACACATTTTATGGCATGCTAGCTTGTGAAGATATGCATTTCTGTGTACATAGTACCACATACACGTATATCTGTATATATAAATATATAAAAATATGCAATATACATGCACCATATGTGTATATATTACATATACAGCTAATAATGCTTTAATTTTCCACTCAACCAATGAGAAAATTCGGCTTTATGACCATTGAACGCATTAGTAAGCCGTTCAAAAAGTTTTCTCCGGGTGCGAAAGAATACCGGCTAACCGCAGAGCCTTCTAGTACGTTAAACAACATTCAAAATAACGCAAGCGAAGCGACCTTGAAGAATTAAACAATGGATAAGCCGTTGGGAACTGAGCAAGTATTCGCTGTGTGCAACTGGTTGGACGCCTGAAGAAAATGTTACCGAGTTTGTATCAGATCTCCTATAATAGGCGTATACAAATACATACGCACAGGACAACCAAACAAAAGTACGATTGCAGTCCGGATCCCTAGAGAAGTCATGTGATCGCTGGTCACTAGACAAACCTCCCGCTAGAAGGGTGGCGGTAGGCAACCTTCGGTCACAATCCCGTGAGTATCGCTGTGTGGGCCACCCTTTTGTTGTATTGCTCATAGCAATGCCGGTGACATGGGTGCAGACAAAAAAGACCCATAACCGAAAGATTCATCTCTTCAAGCTACCGCACCGGTCTGGAGTGAAAATTACCCAGTATGTGACTACCGTAAACTGCAGAGCTCAGTGTATGGACGCGGTAGTTGGTCACTATTGGACCAAACGCAAAATATAGGACGACTGACACAATGGTGCATCATTCAATGAAGAATAATCGTTGTTGTGTCGCTTTTTGATAAGCACGGTACTCACTAAGCAAATATATAAGGATGCAATGATACCAAGAATATTTGAGCTTTCGGTGACCCAATCAGCTAAATGATAAAAATAGCCAGAAATATGATACCACTAAAGGAGAGCTCTGGCGATTAACGATGGGCGCAAAAGGTCTGCGGACGAACAAAACGGAAGATTTATCGGAAATAATGTAAAGACTAACGGAAAATTCTACATCGGTTGAGTTGAGTGGGCAACAACACACAAAATAACAGTTCCAGGCAGTAAATTTGGACGACGTAGGGTAGATAATTATACACACGGCGTAAGATGGGAAACGTCGAGCGTTGGCAGGTCGGCAGACATGTGGAGTCAAAAATCTATCCGAAAGAGGATGCCAAAGTGAGTGTGCAGAGACTCTCGTTTATTCATGCTGCCAGCCAAAGTTAACAATTATGACAGTACTCTTAAACGATGGTGCGGATGAGGTTAACAAAACGGCGTATGTAGAACGCATCAATGTGAACTACAAAAGGTAATCATGAACTGTGGCCGGAAATTATCCGTGGTGAGTGAAATCTTACGTCAAACGGCGATAAAATGTGGGATTCGGGGATATCAGGCAATACTTCGACGGTATCATTCAAAAATCTGAAAATTCTTGGTTTTTCATGACAGAAATGATTACGAGCCTTGAATGGTTCGTCTCAGTCGACCGTTATTGGTTTGTCATTCATTAGGTGCCAAGGTTGGAAATATTAATGGTGGGTGTTGTGAGGGTGTTTTCCTTTGAACTAACCTTTCATGTTCGACTAATAGAGAACCGTCCCGTGTTGATAGGTGATGTATACTATATAAATTCAATGAGACATGCGTTGATACACATTCTGCCGGCTTAGTTTAAAGAAAGTCGATTTCACACCACATTCCATTTTGGGTGATGGATTATTTACAGGGCGTCAAAGATGTATTGAAGGATCGGAAATTTCCAAGCTTCAAGGAGTTTAGAAGGTGTTTACAGAAATACATGAAGGACCACAGTGTTTTGTACGTGTTTGGTTCAAACGAAACCCAAGCGATGTGCGATTGAAGCATGATGCTGTGAATGTGAGTGCTACTGGGGATTACGTGGTAGATGGCGTACCGGTGTGTAAACTACAAACGACATAAAAACGAGAGCCGTGGATTACGACGCGTTTAGTAAGTTGAGTTTACCCAACTTCCATTGCATATCTCTCGTGATACATGTTGCCAGTCACGCTTCAACGTCGTTGGAATAAAAACTGTTTTTTTAGTTGTTTTGTGTTTGAGCACAGCCACGGCACAACAGCCTCCCTGTACGAAGCGCACCCAACAAATCGTCGGCTCACCACAAGTAGAGTGAGCGACTCAAGGCAACTGTTCCAGTACAACACTCTAGCTGCTGAGTTGAATCACCATGATGCGGATGTTTGTGGCGAGCATATAACGACCATAGATATTTGCTACATCTGTCGTCGGTTGAAACCTCCGACAATTTGTAAGTGTAATTTGAATGTCACCCATAATTGATCGCAGCTGTCGCATTTCCATTAACTTTCCGGTCGACCCCCTTTGAAAGAAGCGCTAGACTCGAGTTCCGCTCTCATTGAAGCTCGTCAGTATCGCGTATCGTTGCTACTGCTAGGACTAGAACTCCAGCCACGCTTTCTTGAAGCAACACTGTTGACCTTACATTGGGAACGACCGAATTATCACAAGTGAACGCTCATTTGTGGGTAAGGGCCAACCGAGATGTTGGATTAATCAGACGCACAGACCCAAGGTTTATGAGCTACCTTGTGTGCAACCCCCTCAGGTGCATTATTAACTTAGCAACTATGCGATTTTAGTTGCATCCACCTCAAAACTTTATTGTCCTCGGCGTTTAGACATAAAAGGAGACCCCGTCCAGCACCAATAATTGCTGACGATTCGGTTACGTCTGACGATGTGTCTCGTATTGTCCACTCACGCCAGCTAGTAAAAGTGAAAGTATTATCGACGTCACTGGCTACGGTAATTAATGTCATCTCTGAAACTGTTACCTTTGGAGGTGCTAATACAGCAAGGAGAGGACTTCTATTGAAACAGAACAGAAAGCAATAAGTCTGCACGAAACTGCTCGGAATAGTAGAGATAATGGTGCACATTTAATGCGTACATTCCAAAACTTCCATTTTATTTTCACCCTGATTCGTGGAGTGCACGCATGTAGGCTGACTGTCGAGCTCTGACTTCGGTGTCTTTAACCATAGATCGTGGTGTTGTGACTATATGGTGCTTTGTGGGAAGCATATGAGGTTCCACATACTTGGGGATTCATGTAGCTTCAAAAACTTACTGAAGGTTTTGCTAACATATTGCCAGACCAGCTTACGTCCGATTACAGTGAGCAGTAAGGCAAGCAGATCACACTGATTAAGGCTCACTTTATGCCCGGAAATCGCCCGTTACAATCGTAACCACCTGCCCGTGGTGTCGCTGAATATCTATTGTTCACAGTCCCACGTGGTGTTGATTATACAACCGCATATTTAAGTCAGCTGTCAGCAAATATTTTATGGATTATTGAATGCACAAGTTTAAAAAATGATTTACAACTTACATTATGCACGTTCATTATTCCTTCGTTGCTAACACTGTGTCTATCAAACGAACCACGCATTTCAACTACGTCGTCAACGTATTGTAACGTAACAATGAACGTAGTTTATACACAAAATAGGAATCACAGACAGTTTTGACGCAGTCCAAAACGAGAGAAGAGAGGCAACGAACAATCTCAACCAGTGTATTGGTGATACACAGACGAAGCGGTGATCCGCAAAACGTCGAGTACAACGCGAGAATCAGTGTCTCTAAAAAATCTGCAAATCATTTAAACAGGTCAGTCTAGGGGGGATAAAATATCGCCGTTCTATGAATGTTCATGTCAAGTGGAAAACGTTGAATAACACTTAGGTGGACGAACTGAAACAGATAAAAAAGGAGTGAACATCCGCCGAAAATTTAACTTGAATGCGCAACAAGTTGTGTACAGTTACAGATTTCCTTTGTCAAAATACTGCGTTTCTTTAACGTTCTTCGTAAAAATCATTTACACATTAAACCAAAATTGTTTCCAAGGCAAAACGGGCAAACTTCACGCGTTCCATAATATTCCGTCCATTATCATTTGGGGAATATTAACAAATCACACATTAACGGTTCACCCATGTGGACATTTAATCTCTGCGGATGAGTTTCAGCTGAATTGTGGAGATCGCAAACTGTGATAAGTTTTTAATCGAAGATTGACGGTCTCTAACGAAGGCACTCAATAGCTGCGACGGGTAAGGCACTACGACGAGGAGCCAAAATGCAAGGAGAACTCGCACACTGCATGCAACATACTCAACTCACAGAATATCAGAACAATTCAAGCGACGACGAAGACGCGAATTGCGGCATGAACCATGGGAACAATTCTGTACAACGACTATTAGATCAAAACAAAGAGGCGCGTTCATAACGTCAAGGATGTTCTCATCGAACGATTATTTTCTGTTAAGGGTGTTGCCATCTGTGAAAGTGAGAAACAGGGATAAAATGCACACCGCTTATTTCAAAACGTTCGACACAGGTTTTGTTTAGTTACACTTCCCCCCTCCTCAGCAGCACTGTCCTCAGTGTTTTCATGCGTAAGTGCACTGGCTGACATACCTTACGGTGGGATTCTCTTTATCTGTTCGACAATTTGAATATATTAAGGAAACACAATAAGGTGACATGGTTCACAATAATTAGTGGAAGAGGCCGATGTGAGTTGATTATAATGTACGGTTAACCCATCTGGCGAGGTGGATTGAAGATCTCGAATGGCAAGAACTGTGGGCGAACGTGCAAGAACAACTTTATACGGTCCCTGCTACCAGTGATGAAGCTTCGCCGGCTCACCGACACCTGTTTTTGGGCGGTGCAACCATACACAACGACCAAGTGGGTACACTGGGTCAACGATGTGTTCATAATACAGTTTTTGCTGACGTTGGGCATCCTTCTTATGGCCTTCAGCCATGGTGAACACTGTCCGTAGATTTCCGCGAAGGTTTTGTCACATGGTCAGGCAATTATAGAGTTTCCAGCGGTGGGATAGAAGATAAGGGTTGAAGTGGGAGCCTGAGTTCGCCGTCGAACATTAGGTAAGCGGGAGTACAACGAGTTGTCGTGCGAATTGATGCCCGATAAGCCAATATGCAGTGGGGCAAAAGCTCATCCTACCCATCCACTTGATGTCGTTCGAGGAATGACTGAAGTAAAGCCTTAATGGTCCGGTTGGATTGTTCTTCCAATTCGCTACCTTGTGGATGGTATGGAGTAGTACGTATTTTCTTGATCGCTAACAGGCGGCGCGTTTCCTTCAGCAGTTGACTTTTGAACGCTGAGCCTTGATCTGAATGGAGCGTAGTGGGTGCCCCATATCGAGCGATCCATTCATTGACAATAGCGGAAGCCACTGTGCAAGCATCTTCTCGCTCGATAAGGATTGTCTCAGACCAATTTGTGAAGTAGTCCACCGGAACCAAGATGTAACAATTCCTTCCCCCGGTTACTGGCAGAGGACCCATAATATTCACACCTACCCATTGTTCGGAGTGTTCCCGTGTCACGGGTTCTAACGGGGTTTGATGACCTAGTGTGTAGTCTTTATTAGCGGACCACATCTCCAAAGACAAACACTGCATTACCATGTCGGCAAGGATTTCTGGCCACCAATAGCGCTGGCGGATCGTGGCTTCTGTTCTTAATTAACCCGCGTGAAACAAGTCGGCCTGTACTTTCTGCAGCACCACGGCAACTTTCAACTTCAGGGTGATGATTTTTTAGTCACACTGGTCCATAAAGTATAAGACTCCATCGAGCAGTTTCAAATCCTTCCAATGAACTCATAATGCTCGTTCATCCAATGGCTTCTGCCGCCTCTTTATGG
>JTDE01006951.1:12469-36822 GCA_014338405.1 Paragonimus skrjabini miyazakii | reverse complement strand
CCCTTTGGCCTGTCTGACAAGGTTGCACCTGGAAGGACCGGAGTCCTAGTCAGCATAGCCCGCCGGATCAAAACAGTACACAAGCCCGACCACATCACCAAGGTAGCAGTATAAGTCGGGCCCCACACTATACAATACACAGCAGGGTACAGTGAGAATCATATTGTTACACAACTCAGAACGAATAGATAAAAACAGATTGGGACATTTAAGATAACAGATTCTTCATATAAACACTAGCGGACACAGTCGACATCATCTCCATTTACAGGAGCTGCAGATCCTTCGAGGGGCAATCAAGAGCTCACACTGAGTTAACGAGAGCAAACTTCTACGTCACCTGCTTCTGCCAAGTCATGATTCGGTCACAGCGTTCCCTCTTCCAGCCAACTCCGCATTCCGCAAATAAGTCTCAACAAACCAAGTGGTGGAATGGTATTCATGCCCCCGTAAACAGAGTCGACGCCTGAAGATTGCGTTAGGAATGGAGATATTCGGAAACTGGCTACAGATATGCTATGTTTGGCATACTTGCTGTTCGAATAGTGATTGGAACGCTGGCACTCACGCACAAGCAGCGAGCGATTAAGACGAATAACCGCGAACATATTCCGTCTGAATAGGTCGGATTTCGTAATCAGAGAGCAAGATGGAAGGCAAGGAGGCGAGGTGCATCTACCACTTAGTAGAACGATTCGACATTTTCCAGTCGCTACCGCTGATGTCAGCTTACCAAATGTTATCTATGATCAATGATATCCATCCCTGCATTAGCAGCTTACTCCGTCACATGATGGGGTAATCGAAACTCCAATGTGGCCTTTAATTTAAGAGGTGCCGGAAGATATACAGATATATTGCACATAAATCTGAAGACAGACTGAGGGCAAATTCAAATTCATAACACAAGAGTGAGAAGAAGAAAATAAGAGTAACACGAGTTTTACAAAGCGGTCGAATTTCGTTTTTGCTAGTTCCTTTTTCGAAACAACATACATATAATGGGAATTAATGAAGGGTGCAACGTGAAAAATACTCCTCCCGGCACTTTCAGTTGTTACCTCTAAAGTTTGACTCAACCAGGAAGCCAATTGGAGCGGGCAGAATCTTGGCTTGTCATGATCTTAAGTCAAGTCACTCCCCGCCCATCGTGTTATTTCACCTAGCCAACCGGATGGCGCAAGCAAGACGCGACATGAGAGGCTTACGCAATGCCCGACATTATGAAAGCACTCCATGTAAAAGAGAGCCGTCTGTTCCCCAAACACGTCGTCTAATCTCATCATTCGCCACACGGTGCTGCCGCTACACAAGTAATGTTGCACAGATGAATACCAAAAAAAGATATCAGGCGGACACTTTCGAAATAGAGCAAACAAATTTGGCGAACGTGGAACAATACCACAAACAGTCAAGTTTCAAATATTGCTCTTTTAAGATAAACAAGCGGCATATCTGTATCTCCAACTAAAAAATACCAACCAGGTTCTGACAGAAGCCAACACCGTCCCCAGCTGTTCAATAACTGGTGGGTGCTCTCGGCTTCTTGCTGACTCGTATGTGAAGTAAAGGCAATTATGAAAGTCGCCATTGGGCAACATGACTTAAACATGATACTCAGTTGTTTCATTGCTATGGCGTTGCTATCAATCACAACTATTCGAAAGTATTGGTTCCCCGCTTATTTTCTTACAAGTGAGAATTCATTCGTTTGCTTTGCGCGCCAATTTTGTAGCACGGTTATACCACAGTAGAACTGCCAACTAATTGTTGCCAATAACGTCATTCGCTGGTCAATAGATTACAAACGCCAGATCGGAATTGTGGGCTTAAGCTCTCAGCTTTTGTAGTCTAAAGAGTTCGTCACCGTAGGATATTATTAGATCACCTGGAGTGACAGTATTAATAGTAGTAATCAAGGATGAATTCTACAGTGGACTGACAGAAATGGTACGGTAGTCTGAAAGTAATCAAATGAGGTCAAACTCAACAAAATGCATACATATAGTTTCTTATCCTACGTGGGGGTGAAAGACCAGTTGACATTTCTACTCATGATACTCCCATATCCGCTGGATCAACCGTCAGGACAACTTCTAAGTTTGATAAGCACCCCTGGGATTTACCTACCAGTTTTCCTGGTCACAGCATGTTGATGACGAGTCGTTACAAGTTCACCATTCCCAATTTTGTCCGTCGCTTGAAATATCCATTACTCCAATTCGTTTTGTAAAACCATTCGTTATGGGTTGTATTGTCACAATGGCTTCACTATTCCCCGATTATTCCCTATCAATTTTGAGCAAACGATCTCACGTATGCATCTCTTTTAACTCGTAACGGCTGCGATATGTTAACCGAAATCCTTACGATTCGTCCCATAATCTCCAAGACGTGTGTACTAAATGTCATGATTCTGTCTGAGCAGATTCAGGTGTGTCACTGAGTTATACGAAGTCTGTGAAACCAATAAAGCCAACTGAGATGGTCCTGAGTCACGAAGACGCAAAAAATCTGCCAAAAAATGGATTTTATACGGTACCGGAGAAAATATGCATAATAATAATCCTCTCCCAACTCAAAAGTGAATCAACCAGGTGTTCTAGTAAAAGCGTAACGTCCCCACAAAATGGCTGAAAACTATCACATTTGCATCCACTAAAACAATTGAATCCAGAAGGACGTGAGACAGCTTATGATCACTAGATCCAGAAACGTTGAAGTAACCAAGTAAAGTTATAAACAAGATTTTTAAAAATTGAACATAGATGTCAAACGTTTTCAGGTAATCAGTCAACAATGTTCGTCTTAACAAAAACGTGCATAAAAGAATAAGATGACCTTCCTAAACAAATTCAACATCGTCTGGCAAATCAACACCGTACCGGATATATTTTGAAAAAGTCACAGCAAACAATTCAATCACACCAACAAAATACGCGTTTCATAGTAATGTCAAACAACCAATAATTTGTTTACGTACACGTCCTCTCATAGAGATTCACTTCTTCTCTACTGAAACATACGTTACGCTTGCGAAAAACATTAAGGCCTGACCTGACTCGGTACCAAAACGGCCTCTCGATGCTCGTTCCGCTACTATGTTTTGAATGTTTTACGTGTTTGTGATAAACGTGTTACATCTTACAGCATATCCCCTATCCACATTAATGGATTGAATCAATGAGAATCGAAGCATTAAACTACACTGTCGAATAATTCGTATACACTCAAGTTCCTCTGGCTAAATAAAGCAATGTGTTGCCATCATTGGTTAAATGTGTGCCAATGAGAAATTAGATGGAGAGTGAAACGATTCTTTTCAGTAAATAAAAATGGATCCACAGGTTAATAATACTTATAGTGTACAAAATAATCGGTCTGACTCTGAAAACAGCTGCATTGTTCGACAATGTTTGGGGTTCATGAAGGTACTGGCCAGGGAGAAACCATGAATATGTACATGTAGTAACACATGACTTGCCCAGTATGTATTAGCTACACGTAAGTAGTAGTTATTGCGAATAAAAGTGACAGAATGCTGAACAGGAGGTAGTCGCATTTCCACATTATCATAGATCAACAGATGACGGATAGAAAAAACCTAACAGATATTGACCAAGACAAAACAAGTGCATCAGGCAAAATAGGATGCAACGAATGCAACGTATGAAAACAAGAGGTTCGGTGGGGTGGTTCAATTATTAGATTGTTCACCGCTGACCAGATCCGCCGGAGATGCAGTCATGGACCCCAATGAAATAGTATCATTGGGTAAACCGGGTTCGCTACTCGTGCTGCATATGCTCATACCAGCCGATCGGATTTGAGAGGAGCTCCAGGCCCGTACGCTTGTCGCACCGATTGCACGGCCTGTTTGTGAAACGCTTCGGGCATTTGCCAGTAAGGACGCGCTTAGTGGATCCAACATCAAAGATCCATTGCTGGCGGACGGAATAGAGCAATCTTCAGCCGGAGGGCCCATTGGGAGACTACTTTGTACACTGTAAGTATCAAATGAGCTACATCGACTACTGCCACCACCATCAGTGCTTTTGGCGCTGTTCAGTTGGCTACTCGTACTGGTGTTAGATGCACAAGACCCCACTGAACTCGTATCGGATACAGCCGAGCTATGTACACTACTATTTATGGTAGCCCCAGCCGTGCTACCCGCCGTACTGTCTGCACCCGGTACCAATAGGGTAACAGAGCATGGGCTAAGGTGACGATTCCGTCGGGTCAATGAACCGACAGGTGGGATAAGAAGCGGCTCAGCGCATATATCCACTTGTTCTGCTAGTTTAAACGGAACACCGGAAACAGTTTCTGTGGGTACACAAGAACCCACAAACGTGTGTGTATCAGGGCTGACAGTGCTGATTTGTTCCGATGAACATAGAGGGTTGGTGGTCACAATAGCATCGCCACCACCGTCACCATCAACAGCAACATTTCCAGGTGTAGAGACGTCGTTCGATGGTTCTAAAGCGGAGGGTTTTGAAGAGTGTGCGAGCAGTACTGTGTGCTGACCACCGGCGTCCACCATTGAAACATATCTGCAAAAAATTGCACAGGGTTGAGATGATGAATAGGGACATGAAAAGTCTCAGCATTAAAAGTATGAGTTTTAGGTGGACCAATCCTGTTCATCTCATCGGTCTCAGAGGATTGGAACTTCTGAACCAAACAGTGTCAGTATAAATACTCGACTGGGCATATTGTGAGCTCAGTCACAATTTCGGAATTAATGGGCGTGAAGTCATTATTTTCAACAACGTTTATGGAATAATGCGACAGGAGCTGGAACAAAACACATATTTAACCGACCAAGAAATAAAATAATACCTACGTCACCACTAAGCACAGATGTCGAATTCGGACGTATGTCGGGTCCATCTCCTAGACTAGGGAACTCGTGACTCACAGAATTGATAGCTGGAAACTGAGCGAGATAGCGACCAATCGGACTCAGTGACGTGGATGTTGTTGTTTGGCCAAGTTGTCTGCGATGTGAATGCACTTTAATGACGCGGGCAGTGAAAGCCGTAAAGAGGCTTTCATAATGGTGACGTTTACTTTCACCTAAAGCTCGATTGTTTGTTTGCACGGTGTAGGCATCTTGATGATGAGTGTTTAGCTATAGACGTAGTTGGTTATAATAACTGGGTCCACTCTCTTTCTTTTTTTCTTCACGTTTTTATGGCAGTTAAGCATCAACGAGAACTACTGGTGTGTTGTCTATTATGATCATATGGACGACGATGAATTTATTTTAAAAAAATACTTGCCGAACTTGCTCGATAGTCCCCATCAAACTCACCGTCCTTGTAACTGCTTGCCCAATATGATTCCAGGTTCACAACAGTCTTCGTCACTGTCATCTTCATTGCTGTGGCCAAGCTGCCGGTTACTTCCAATACCCCAAGAGTAAGCAACACCTGCATAAAGGTATGTAGTAGGAACAAGTTGAAAAGTGAGAACAGAATAGATAACTTCGTGTGAGCTTCATTGTTTCCAAGTATTAAAACGGGTCTTACATGGAATAACTGATTGTAGGAATTTTATGACAACATTTCAAAAGTTACGTCACGAATGTTAACTCCAACTGAGAGGAAAGACTCCAGACATACAGCTGGCACGAGATGAAATAAAAATTGGCCCTCAATCAAGAACAGGCAAGTGCTAGTGGAATTCCCACGCTTCATCTCGAAATGCTCCCGAACTGTATATAGTCCGAATCATTATTGGCGTAGAAAAACTCGACCACCATCCCTCTAGAGTGAGGCCTTTTTTCCTAAATGTGGGGATAAAAGGCATGTCAAACGGTAATACATCAGTGGTTCACAATGACGCTTAACTACCACATAACCACGGAGAGAAAGAAAGGGGGAAAAGCAAACTTTGTGTAGCAAAAAAGGAAAAAAGAACGGGACAAAAAGCGACCTAACCACTAACAAAATAACAGCTACGTCTACATTCGAACATTCAACATCAAGGTGCCTACACCCTGCAAACACACAGTCAAACGGTAGGTGAAGGTAAGACGCCATCGGCAAGACAGCTTTCTTAAGATTTTCACTGTCCCGTTTCATTAAATGCACTTCACAGTAAACTCGGCCAAACAACAACATTCACGCCACTGAGTTCGATTAGCCTCCATCTCATCTAACGTCTTCAGCCGCCGACTTTGTGAGTCGCGAGGGCCACAACTTGAGAAACGAACCCAACCTACAGTGACCAACCCCTTCGTGAATAATTTCATTTCTATACGCCAAGTCATAATTTGTTCACCTCGCACCTTAAGCCGCAGCGTCGACAAAGAGTGCGCGGCAGACGACTACCTAGCATCATTGATACATGACTTGAATATCTAAGTCTGTGCAAATGTAATGAATGAATAAAGGAATTCGTTTGGCAATCACTACCAAATACCCGCTTCCTAACCTCCACGGTGTTTAATCGGTGGGGCCATCCGACACGACCGATCGAATACAAGTATCGGTGGTCAAATGCCTGAAACCGGTTCACGTTTTCTACACTGAGCGGCCATGTCTCGTTGCCGTGAAGTAACACAGCTCTTACTGTCGCCCCAAATGCGCGACCTTAAAGCATCAGACAGAAACCTCGCTGTCGTCAAAGGCGCCCCATTTTAGCAAACACCACTCTATCCTTAAAGATACGCGCTCCTGTTTCATTCCCTGCACTGCCACCGCACCTAATGCAGCCTCTTAAGTACACAAACCGGTCAACAACCACCACGATATCATTAAGTAACCAGCAATCTACGTAATCACAAAAAATCTTGCAGAAACACTGCATTTTGAAGAAGCATTCCGAAGCATTTAGCAGAACGCGAAATAGCCTCTAGCGTTCTTTGTACTGCGTGGGAAGAGACAAACAGCTACACCCTGTCGTCAGCATAATCAAGATAAGTCAGCCTTCCATCAGGTAGAAGGTCCACGCCGGTAACTTGTGAGTGTACAGACAGTCCTCCATCAAATTGTCCGTCACAAAATTAAACAAAAATGTTGAAAGAGGACAGCCTCCATGTACGCCGCTCCTGGATCCGAAACTGTGAGACAGTTCACCGTAAATCCTAACCCAACTTGAAGTATAGGAGTAAAGCGTCGACAGTATGTTCACATACTTAGTCGGTGCATTTAGCCGACTCTAGAAGTGTGCATCAGTCCACAGCATCGAACACACCTTTAGAGTCGACAAATAGGGCAATTGTTGGCTGGCAGGACACCTGACGCTGCTCCAGAATTTGACGAAAAGTAATAAATGTGATTTATTCATCCCCGACCAGGACGATACCCGATCAGGGCGATACCCGGCTTGTTCTTCCGCAACGTTTGCTTCTCAAGCTGCAGTGAGTCGGCGATGCATAATGGACGCCAAAACCCCAGTAATGACTGAGGTCAAACTAATTCCCCTATTGTTACCATAACAGTTCCTCATAAATTTCTCGAACATAGGAACCAGTAACGGGTGACCACAGCATGGAGGAATGGTCTCTGTCGTTCACACAAGTTCAAACACCTGAGTCAAAGCCTCTATTAACGCCTCCCCACCTTATTTGAAAAGCGCTGGCACGAGATCATCTGGGCTAACAGCCCTATTCTAAATACAATAGCGGACGTCAGTCACAGTGGGTGGTTCCAAATCAACCGACCAGGGTGCTACAAAACACGTTTGTGGCGGCAACACAGTGGAAACAGAAAGCTAACCAACTTCACTCACAGCGTTTCGCCCAGCGCTCTGACTTCCCAGATTTACTAAGGATAAGTGTACCACCTGCCTAGCCGATAACTTCTCTGACAGACGGTAGCCTAGAATCAGTAGTACGGATAACCTTAAAGAGTTTACCAGTGTTCCCTAAAGAAAAAGCGATCTCCATTTACGTAACTTTCTCCATTAACCAAGCCTCACGACTAGCCTTCAGGTTACGCTTCAGCTTCCGACCAATGTCTATCCTAGACTTGCTATATGAACTGCCGGAAGAGATGTTCCCTTTAGCTACTAACACTTCCAAACATCTCTCTGAGATCCAATGTTTATTCAATCCACGTACCACCGTAACGCATGCCATAGTACCTTATTCATAAATTGTCCGTGAGATCATCATAATGATGATGATGAAATTGCCTGTGAAATCTCTGTCCAGCAGCTATTAGGATATTCGGAATGAGGGCCGCTAAGGCAGCTTTCTAAGCTAGTTTGGTACTTATGCTTTATCGACGGCATAGCCAGTTTCACAACAATCAACCGTTGTTGTCGGTGGGATCGTTAACCAAAAAAAGTAAGAACGAAACGAAAACGTATCAACGCATAATCTGAACCCAATTATTTGCCCCAATAAGAACGACAGTCCTGAATGGAACCTCGCCATCTATAACTAACACCCACGTTATATATCTGAGACCAGGCCAGATTCGGAGAAGGTGGACAGCAAGTATAACAAAGACGTGCACGACGTCCAAAAGTAGTGCTCGCTAAAAATAGCTCATGCTCAGCGTACAACTGCAACAGTCGTCCATCATAATCTGAGCGATGTGATGCTATCCCAAACCTGCAACCAAGGCGGCCGACCTAGGCGACAACGACTATCTCAAAACAATGTGTAGACCGACGGAGAACGGCAAGATCCAGGTAAAAAGTGTCATTCACGCCGATGTCACCACAAACAGTTGGAGCATAAGCAGACAAGACACAATGAGGGTTTTGAGTCTAGAGCAGGCTTTAATAGAAACTGCCAAGCGAACAGCACAAGGCCTACTGTTAACAGAAATCCAATCTACTAATGCGGCTATGACCGTCGCGCTGAAGTCTACACCTACTCCAACTTGACCGACAGTTGCAGTCGTGGAGTCACCCGAAGTGTATAACCAGCATCGGTAGACAGTGCAGGCGTTGTTAGTTTCGTAGGTCGATTACTATCTTGAACTCTAGTCTCTGAAACACAACAGACATCAACACTTAACGAGTCTCACGTTCGTGCAAGAGAAGCCTGTTGACCTATCTGTTTTAGAGTGCGAACATTGAAAGCATCTACGTTAATTCACATTCTAGACCTGAAGAAGAGACGAGGGAGGCCTGAGGCTGAGTGGTAAGAGATGGGACTTACTGATACAGTGTTACTACGTTTAGCTATATCTATTTTGGGACCTGCAAACTAGTCACCAGAAATGGGAGTCGGGAGAGTCCTGAGAGCTAAATATGTTAGGACAGTGGGGGAGGAGTCAGCAGTAGCATGTTTTCGCTTTTCCACCCTGCTGTATGCAGCAGATAGGGTGACTCAGTTTATACTGGGAGACGGTCGATGCAGTATAGAATTATTGGTGTAGTGAGGATTCATGGTTGTGTGTAGACTGAGATATTGCCTGGACCCCCAGACCTAGACAAGAGAACGATTAGGGTTCTCAACCAAAGCCTTCGGCTCAAAAGCCTGTGCCGGAAGGCACCGGGTGGGTGGCAATGCATCAGAAGTGGTACCTCTTCCGGAGAAAGTTGCCAACCTTTTTCCAACCCCAACGTGGAGGACCAGGAGACTGTGGTTTGTCAGACCTCTACCTATTGGCCTGCTTTGCATGAGTGACTCTGTCGGTGTGGTGGCCACATCGTCCAGTTTAGCTCAATAGGTCATCGAGATGCACAAGCCATTACACCGGGTCAAGGTCCAGTTGTGAGTGACCACCATTCTATGATGGAACAAACAATTCGCATCAACCGTCCATGTCACATACACCGTCAACTTGAGAATGCGACTCAAAAGTTGGCAAATAATGTACCATGAATAGCCGGAGTTGGTCATGTCAAATTTTCAGTTTGTGCAGCCCTGTTTAGAGTCGTACTGTTCAAACCAGGATCATTCGACACAACAGAAGTTTCGGTCAAGAATCGGGAAATAGTAGTTAATATTTCAAATTTGCAACATAAGTGCTATTGAATACAGGCTCGAAAGGCATCAGAAAGGTTTCGATTAAGCAATGATAGCTGTCCATCGATTTCAACTTACAGATTCGGTCTTTCATGACTAGATTCCGTTATAAAAAGATTAATCCATATCATCGGATGCGGTAAGCAGAGTACTCATAGGCATAAAGCACGGAGGTGGAGCAAAACAGCCCGGTACTTAAACTGTACAATGTTCACCTGCCTACTAAATATGCTGGTGACTGAGGTAAACCAAGTGAACGAATAATCCAAAATCCACAACTTGAACATATTTCCTCCAGCTGACTATACTCGAAAATCAATAACAGTGTGCATCGAAACTTTGAGCACTTCATTTATCTGGATAAAGTTCACAATGCACATGCGTGAAAACGGACACCCATCGCCTGATTTGTACCCAGATTAACAGACGGTCTCAACAGGTAATGCAATACAAAGAGGTGAATTCCAATAGAATCACTGAGCTTTCCCCCAAGGATTAAACGCGAATTACGGTGTAAGATGGCTACTACCAGCAGAGACTACTACAAAGTTTTTGCAAAGTCTGTAAGGTGTCGCTGTCTAAATACAAGTAAACTAGTCAGTTCAATCGTGTAAAATAAGATCGCTAATCTGGAAATTAAGTCAGAAAAAAAATATGCAGCGAAAAAATATGGACGAACACAGCGTATCCGTGGGGTGGTTTGAGTGTCCAAGCCACACTAATAATGTGATCATAAAACGAATCAATTAACAATTATTTGAAAGTAAAAATATATCGAGTAATTCAGGAAGGATGCATTTTTGACTCCTCACTGCTACCGCAACAGGTGAGTAAGCATAAACCAAAAAGGATAGCCTAATTCAAGTGACAGGCTCAGAATGAACCCTATGGTAGACACAGTTAGATTAAAGAAGCTGACCAGAATGGGTGAGATCACTCACCAGCTGTGTCCACAGCGAAAGAACACGCCTCGCCGCAACCAACCCAAGAGCAAGTGCGATCTGATAGCAAACCCTGGACGCGAGTCGGTTGTGGCATCGAGGTGCTGGACGAGGCGACTACTTTGCCCAAACCAAGACGGCCGTATTCAGAACGGCCCAGTGAATAAACATGACCTGTATAATGATGCGTGTGGAAACCAACAGCACGATGAAATGCATACGAAGGGAAGACAACTGAGTAATACAATACATTACTATTCTCCTCAAGAAACCCGAACTTAATTAAAAATAACAAAAAGGTGACGCATTAGGAGTTGAGAGGTAACGCGCTCAGACAACACGTCAGTTTGCACTTACAATCATGTGATATGTAACGTCATTCATGGACTGAATCATACCAAATTCTTACGAGTTAACCAACGTATAGTTTTCCATTTAAAAGATAAAAGAATGCTGCTGCCATGACTCTTTTGCCCGAAGCAGGACATTCTTGTCACATGCTCAAAACAAAGAGTGAAAGAAAAGTATTGCATGAACAAAGCTTGCAACTGTGAAATACGGGGTCGACAGCAGTACTTAGGAAAAAAATGAAACAGCACAATAGCCGTTGAATTCACACTGAAAGGTGAAAATGGCTAACAATTCAAAATCAAGTAGAAGGCGGTCAAATAAACGTTCGTTAGTAACACCGAAGTACTAAATGAGCATGTTAAGTTTTCAGAGGCTCTGAGGATCCCAGAGTGGGGCTTCTGTCAGATAGAATGTCCGTCTGATAGGAAAATATCACACGAAATGACAAACGTGAGTGTAAGGACGATACTATCTTACTTGGTTTTCCTTTTGCAGATAACATGCAGACCATACTTAACCGATAAAACAATATGGGTGACCAACGTTGTATGCCAAGTGATGTTACAACGTTGGGTTGGCATTGACCACATTTTTGTTACTGCCGGCAGAGTGCTAGAAAAACTGACGATCGCGTCAGATGTCTGAGTAATCATCTCATCAGCTTGTAATATTGTCGAGCGAGATATCCACGAGGACCGCGAAAGCATACCAATTGTGGTGTCGAGAAGAGGTTCACTCGTGGATTACAGACACAGGTCACAATCCTTGTGCGCCATCAATTTTGATCTGGAGTTCAGACATTTAGACTATTAACGTACAACATGCACCCAGACTCTCGATATTCGATCATCATTGTCTCCGCAACTTAGACTGTATTGAAAGAATTGATGGTATGAGCAAACTGATAGTCCCTTGGCACACACTTGAGAAACGTTTGTGACCGACAACCCTAATAAAGGAGACAGAGTTATTGTTGAATAGGTCACCCACTCCGTCTGTCGCATTGCAGGACGACAAAACGATGATGCGACTACAGGCTACAAAAGGCTGGCGGGTACTGTCTGCTCGTTGAGACGGAGTTCTGAAAAAAACACCGGGTGGAAGCACTTACTGACATGGCAGTATGTCGCGGTCAGTGACGAGTCTAAAACCGTAAGGTTCTCAGCTATTCTATTTTTACTTCATGAAGTTCCACGGTCGATTTTCTGCCACTCCATACATGTGTACTTATTTATTAATCTGCAACTTCATGAATCATTGTCAGAACCACCGGTAATCGGAACCACAGTACCCATAGGCATTTATCATCATCATCATAACAGTCACGAGCATGACCAGAAGGTAATGTGGCTCGGGCCACCGTTCACCTCAACAGTAACCTGGAATATCCTAGAAGAAAACATTGCTGAGAACGTCGAAAATTAATAAAAGAAGACTAAGCGGAAGGACTAGAAATGGTATAGATCCAGATATGTCATTGACTGCGACACACCGCCATCCCCGATAGCGTTCCTAATCGGTGATTTGAGTGATCACGAGGATCCCAACCAGGCAGGCAACACCTACCCACTTTGCTCAATAGAGCAGTCAAGGTCTTCATATTTCGTGGCCACGTTGTTGCTTGGCCATCAAGCGGTTTCACTCAACTGTTGGTGATGTCATTATATAATGCCCGGTACGGTAAACCATCAGATGGAATACGGAGTACGTGACCCAACTATCACAGGCTGTACAACGTGAGTAGTTGATCAATTGATCGCGTATCCACAACGTTCCGGAATACGCGCTGGCGAATAGCCACATGGCTCACGCGATTAGTCCATTTCATGTGGAATTAATGGCGGAGACAACGATGATGAACACAGCAAGTCTATTGATATCCTCCGTACGAACAGGCCACGTTTCAGAACCATACAGTAAAACGGAACGCACACAAGCACTAGGTACCCTTCTTTTCAGCAACAGCCGGACGTCTGTTCGACGCCACAGATGAAGCGAGTTGGAAAAGGCAACTCGTGCTTTTGCAATCCTCGTTGATATCACATCAGCAATAGTACAAGCTGACAAGATAGTGCTACCATCATCATCATAACAGCCATGAGCCTGACCAAAAGGTACTGTGGCTCGGGCCACCGCTCGCCTCAACAGCGACGTGGAATATCCTAGAAGAAAACGTTAATAAGAAGATTGAAAATTATTAAAACAAGACTAAGCGGAAGAACTAGAAATGGTACAGATACATGTCCGCCGTTGACTGCGACACATAGCCATCTTGGATAGCGTCTCTAACCAGCGGTTTGAGTGATCACGAGGACCCCAGCCAGGCAGGCGACACCTACCCACGTTGCTCAATAGAGCAGTCAAGGTCTTCATATTTTGTGACCACGTTGTTGCTTGACCACCACGCGGTTTTACCCAACTGTTGGTGGCCTCAGCATATAATGCCCGGTACGGTAAACGATTAGATGACATACGGAGTACGTGACCCAACCACCGCAAGCTGTGTACCGTGATTAATTGACCAATTGATCGTGCATCTCGAGCGTTCCGGAATACGCGCAGGCGAACTGCCACATTGCTCACGCGATCAGTCCACTTAATATGGGCCAATTGGCGGAGACAACGATAGTCAAACACACCAAGCCTGTTGATATCTTCTTTGTGAAAAGGCCACGTTTCCGAACCTACCCAAGTATGTGAAACTGTCCACAGCCTCAAGTGGACTATCTGCAATCAAGAAATTAGGACTAGAAATGTCCCAGTCTTGAAGCAACATTTCACACTTTGAAGGTGCGAAGCGCATCCCATACAAACAATAACCGGTCACTCATCCTGTTCAACATGGTCTGCACGTCTTCAGCTGAAGGGCTAAGTTAAGCAATGTCATCCGCATACTCCATGTCGGTCAACCTAGCGCCAGGAAGCTCAACACAAAGTGGACTCCTTAAGCGCACTCTCCAGAATCTCGTCCACGACAAAATTAAACAAGGGGGAAATTGGATACCCTTGACGAACACCACTAGCAGTGATGAACGCCCGAGACAGTTGTCCATAAACTTTTATCCTGCATGCAGAGTGAAGAAAACGAGGTATAAACGTTTACAACCAACCGGAAAAGGTCCTACAGCAAACTGATTTTTTTTTAAAAAAACGGAAACGAATGCACAACACTCATTAACCCTATCTTCATTTAGATATCCTAGATTGAACTTCCGCAGTTTGTTGAACGGAGGGCTGATAAGGAAGAAATAGCCACGCTATCAATAAAAGAACATACCACTGCTGTCTAGTGCCACAGTATGATGCATGCTGATCGCGAACTGACACCATCCACGGGCAGGATCAAAAGCACGTGCCCGGGTGAGCATGAACTGAATCAGCGGTCCCTGTCGAGCAACCAAAGCTGCCTCCGATTTGTCTGCTTCATTCTGATCAGTAATGACACGTGTGGCGTCTACGGGCAGATCGACATCCATATCGTCTTCGTCATTGCCTTCTGTCGCCTCGTCCTCATCGTCCTCCTCAAGCCCTCCGCCGTTATGAGCTCCTGAGAGTGGCGGAGCGGCAGAGGGAACTGCAACCCGAGTAACAGAGCCTTTCAGGCCCAATTGCCCATAGTTATTCAGACCACATACATATATGCTATTTGTGGCTTGACAACGTGCGAAGGTAGCAAACCCCCCTGCCCATGCATCTGAAAATCGAACAGCGCCACGAACCCGACATTCAGCAGGATGCAGCAAGGCACCTGAAAGCATGAAAGAATTTGAGAATCACTGAACACAAGATGGGTCACAATAACGTCGACTAGTAAACTGGGTTTAACCAACTGCTTCATTTCAAGTGGTGTAAATATGAGGGTATGCAATCCACATATGATCCAACAGATCACGTGACAACTAGTATGAATTGTTGCGGAGTCACCTAAGGTATGATTGTTCATCGTCAGACAGTAAAATGCGGTTTCCGTTCCAACCATCCAATAGTTTATTCGATAACAAACCAGACTTACTCATGCCTGACCTGCCTCCAGTACGGGCGAATCGCTCGGCAATACGACCCAACTGACCCTGCTCGCCGCAACCCATTGTATACAAACGACCTTCGTCTGTTAAACACGCTAAATGATCTTGTCCTGAGGCGATTTTGATGACTCGAGCACCAGGCAGTAGGTGTGAACTACTAATGGTAGAACTATTTGACACTGGTCGTCCGTCCACCGTCGCTGACGCACTCAAGATAGACTGATCCATGAGCAATCGCCTGGGGATCATGCTGATCTCACCGGCTTGTGTGAGTCCAATCGGACCGTTGGGACCACGAAACGTTCCCCAGAGCCACACCTGACCGTCTGTATCCAAAGCGGCTGTGTGACTGTCTCCGGCTGTTACCTGTGGGTTAAGGCAGAATCATTATGTGAAACACTTAAATACTGAGCATGAAAATTCGTCAGGTCATGTCAGCCCATGGGTTTAAAACAGTGATATACTCATTGTAATCCTCAATTTAACGAAGCAAAATGCAAATACAATGTAAACGTGAAACTTTAAGATAAATCCGTTACGAATAAACCAACCCAATAGCAGACAGGCAGACGTGTGTGAGGTTCAGAAAAGCTCGCACAAACGCGAACATGGTCATCCATAGGCTTACAAAACTGATTTATTTTAATTCGCCGGGTATTACACTGACAAAAATTGTGAAGCAGCTGATCAAGCAACCTAACTATTAGAGAGCGAATTCAACTAGGTCTACTCATAGAGTAAATCTTACATAGCAAACACGCGAATTCGCCTATGAAGAATTAACTGTTCCGTGGCTTCACAGCTTCAACAATGTTCAGGTGATGTAAATCATCGTGTGATTCGGATTTGCCGATTATATCAATCTGACTTATGACAACTCACATTCAACCTTAATCGCTTTCAACAGGTCGGTAATTTCTGCTCAACGAAGTGCAACGTTTTGCTACCCCAAAATGCAAATTATCAGTTTAAGGTTAGCACCGACCTGTAAGTGAGTTCATTTTTGATGAAGGCACGTAAGAGCAAATAAATAATATTGTTAATAAAGTACCAACAGTCATATTTCAACGGCCACAGTGACGTTTATCGACTCACACCATCTGTGGCGAAGGGAGGACATTGGCGATAGGGCTGACCCCAGCATCAAGTTAAGCTGGGATCCTCCAAAGATATATTGCTGTCCTGTTATCTATCTGAATGAGGTGCAGTAGCTTGTGTTCGTCGCTGAGGGGTGGGTTCAATAGTACATATTCTTGTTCCCAATCTATCCCCAAGAGCTCGAGGTTTGTATTCGACAGTATATGCCTTAAATAGATTTGTCGTCAAAAGATGTATTGCAATGGAGTTCAGAAAAGAATGTGCAGAGATCACCAGAAGTACCATCTGCTACATAAGTTGTGAACCTAACTGTAAACTTACCAATGGACTCCAACAAGCAAAAGTGATCAATGTGATGTCAGATGCGGCGTCGAACTGAGGGCGAGCCCGAAAAGTGTCGATTAAAACAATGCTTAAAAACGTGCTTTCGAATCGACATTAAAAGTTGTCGATAAACTTTTTGAAGGGCCTACTGGAGTTTTATGACTGGCTTCTGCAAGTTAGATTTAGTGAGCAGTGATGATCCCTATGACTCGTTCTGTCGCAATTCGACAGAAGTGATTTTTGAAAGAAGATCAGGTGAAGTGCCATGGTTTACAATTTCAACATGTTGTTGGAGGGATGGCTGAAGCTTTGATGCGGGAGTTTGCAAGATTCTGGGTGAGTGAAGAATGTTCGGTCGCGTCGACGTGTGTTACAAGTGCGCCCTGTTAGGAACCACACCTCTTAACAAGATAATCAAGACAAATCACGTCAGATCGGCCGAATGATCCGGCCTTGGGTGGACTGATCCGTATTAATCCACGGGGTCAATCAGATTGCAGCCATGCGGACGAACGCCTGTACGTTATCTGCACCGTATTGTGATTCGTTCTGACAGATCGACAGTCGTATGTAACTATCTCTTCTGATGTGCCCTGCGTCTTGTCGGTCATGTACAGTAATTGTTTAGCATTATACATTTAGGGCCCACGTGCCCTAATTTTGACTCGTTTTTCTAACGACCGATGTTATCACGCTTTTTGCTCTTCTCGGTTTTGGGTCAAGCGACAGAGCACGTAATAGAAGGAACGACTTAATACGCCCGATCGCAAGATCATAGCTGCGTCACGTAGGAAGGTGATAAGTGGACATTTCGCAACAATCTGCTAGAGTAATGCCTGCATTGTGCTCGAGTAGTGCAGAATTCCAATATGTATCAGCTGTTGATCGGAGACCACCGACAAAAATTAAACATTTATCATTTCAGAGCAACTTGTACGCAATCGATTATTTTCATTGTTGGCAACGTTCCACCTCCTGACACAGAAGTTTTGTCAAGAAAGATGCACCAGTTACAAATTGGGTGGTACTTAACGCAGGCTAAACATGGACAACTAAACGAACCGGAAGGTAATGGGTCATCGCCGATGCACTGACAGTTAGATGAGTGAATAAGTTCAAACGAGCAACAGTACAGCTCCTCCACCCACTTTCTTCAAAATCATGGTCATTTTAGCTTTGAGCTGTACCCAAAGATGCAACGGCTTAGACTGTTGCTAGCGCGCAATCAGAAAGGCCCAAAATTTTCCGAACGGAGAAGGGTACGACTCTAAATACCACTTCAGTTCTACTGCTTTGCCAGTTTGACTTCTCAAATGCCATGGTCTACGACAACGACACATTTTCTGTCAGCCTAGTTTCGTCCGTTGTTCGCCTCATATCAAATCAACTACGCTATTTTTCCGCCTAATCATCCCCAGCAAATTAGTCAAGCAGAACGTTTCGCAGATACATTTAAACGTGTTTTGTTCAAAGCAGAAGGACAGGGGGCAAAAAACGATGCCACTCATAGATCTTTATTCACCTACCATATCACTCTCTAAAAGTAAAAATTAAAAACAGCTTGCCGCTCGAAGAAGCCCACTGATGACGAGGCGTATTTGACTCAATTTGATAAAGTCAGGCTAACGAAACCCTCAAGACGCAGAAGGAGACGCAGTTTAGTCAATAGCAATGTGCCAGGCAGAAATCGTTTGAAACTAGTCATCCTGTATGTGTTTGCGATCCACCAAATTGGGCAGCTGACAGTGCCCACAAACATCAATTCAACGTCAATTTTGACCTACTTGTTGGTATTCAAACCTGGATCAACCATGCGCACCAGATCTGACATTGGACGGTATCCTTCGCTAAGGAACACAACACATCGCAAGTGCCGCTTAAAATTCTAATGGAAACATTTGGCCTACTGACAGTGGCCGAGCATGGCAGCAGCGTCCAACATTGAATACCCGACAGTTACAGCCACATCGACGAATAAGCAAAAAGCGGACATCGGTCAAACCTCTCCAAAACAATCTAAGGCTGGTCCTATACAGATGAGACTCAAAGAATACAAGTATCGAGACCGTCTCTGATATAAAGATCCGAAGAGCAAGCTGCAACTGTTAATAGTATGAGGTTTCCTGGTGTTATCTTGTTCCCCGTTCAGTACTTGTTCATTATTTATCTCCACCCTGGTTGGTCTGTTTTACATACTGCCAGTCGGACCCTCTCAATTTTTGTACGCGATACCTACCTTTTACTACTTCACACGGTGCCACGTCGTCTGGTGGTAATACAGTTACTCTGCCAATCCTAGCCTCTTCGTTACCGCAGTGATCCGGATTGAATGTAGCTGAAAAATGGAAACTGCGCAAGTGCACACAGGAGCCTCTTATTATTGTAAAAGTTAGCTTGGAATGTAAAGAATGAATGTGGTTTGCATCAGTCCGTAATACGCTCGCGAAACTTGACATATTCGAATGAAGCTGTGGAAAATTCATCCTTTTTCAACATTCACCGCTTGCATATGATTGTGTAAAGTGGAATCACCATTTGAACAGTGACAACCTGACAAAGTATGTTCAGGTATAGTAATTTGAACATTTGCTCATCTAAGACGATTCCTCAGTCTCTTTTACTTTAGTTTGGATAAGTGTTTTGTAAGTCATCTTACTGACTGACCCGAACGGCGAAACCCAAAATTGGCTGAAGAGAGCAGCATGGTGAATATACAACGATGCAACACTGAAGTAGGAAATGACTGGCACTAAGATTTGCCTTCACTTACTTAGAACACCTTATTGACTGCCAATGGAAGGGTCCATAACATCTGTTGATGGTGACACCATCAGAAGTGACACAGAATCGTGATCAATGGAACCTATGAGATGATTTTTTCATTATTTGCAAACACCATTCCATGTTATTACCAGTTTCTACGTACTGTCGCCACCATAGCAAGCAGTAATTCACTAGTGCTTGGTGTAGTATCACACGTCCTTATCCGCATCAAATATATTGTACATGAATAAATGAAGGAGAATACAAGCAAGCTAAAGCTGTGTAGAAATCCTATCGTCAGACCCACCAAATGGATGGTCTCGCAGGTTGGCTAACAACGTAAGGAAAAATAGCTCCAAACAGAGAGTAAACATTCAAGATCGATCCCAAATATTTTCAAGATAGTAAAACAGCAATTGCCAAAACCACGACAGTTAGGGACTGATAATACAGCGTACGAAGAGAACGCCACAGAACACGCAATATCCTCATCACAGCCACCTAGCTGCTACCGAACTGGTTCGTCGATAACGAAACAGTAATAATAAGATATTGTGGGAAAAAGTCCCTTAAAGACCCGCGCAAAAACGTTTCCACATCCAAACGGCTCAATTTGTAACACCAAGAAGTATCGGGTGGAACCTACCGATAAGTGGATACAACGGGCTTACCATGCTGACTTTTATGCTGAGCGGGAGAGGAACGAAAGCTGGATGAGTTTCATCAGTGATGGCATCTGGATTGCAAACCTCCGACTGTGTTGTTTCGCCCGTATGGAGTTTTGAAGAAACACCAGCAGTTTCAGTAACAGCGTACGTCTCACCGAGTTTTCTTCCGAGAGCACCTTCGTCGTTGCACCCAAAAGTGAACACCCGACCAGCTGATGTCAGGCATACGGTGTGCATACCGCCTGCGCATACTTGAGTCACAAAAGTCTCTAGACCATCCTCATTTATTCCAAGTGCTGCCAAACTCGCACCGTTGAATCGAGTTGGTCTGCAACGTTCAGTTACATCCGGTCCGAGTCCCAGCTGTCCCGTATCACCAACACCAAAAAGCAAGGGAAGACCAGGAGTTGTAAACGGAACCTGATACGCAATGGTCTGCTTCGGTGAAATGGCATTATGCACTAGCGGAGATCGTGAGCCAGCGGAATGTTCAACTACAAAATAAATGAAGTGGCGCTCAAGTTTTATTACACATAACAAACCGTACGGGAATGTTACATCAACACACTCCACCATGAGTAAAATGAGCAAGGCAAACTCTAAACTTGCGTAAAGTGGCTGATATTGACAAGAAGTCGATAAAACAATATGGGAAAAAGATGGGTATAAATGCAGTATTTAGTAACTGTTCACAGAAGTGACTCCTGCTGCATAAACTTATGAACTGAAAACGATCTAACAGGTGACACCCACAGTAGAAATAGCTATAACTTGGTCAAGAACTCCTCTCTATAAATGAATGTAAATCATCATCATAGACAGCAATACATCAGTGGTTCACACTGATGCTTAACTGCCACACAACCATGAAGAAGAAACAAACCCTGTTTAGGAAGAGAGAAGAAAAAAAGAGGGAGGGGAGGGGACCTAACCACTAAAAAAGAGCTACGTCTACATTCAAACATACAACATCAAGGCGCCTACATTTTGCAACAAAACAACCGAGCTGTAAGTGAAAGTAAAATGAATGTAAAAGAAAAGTTCGACTATCAAATGTCGACGACGGGAATTACTACACAGTCGAAACACTAGAAACAATAAGCTATGAGGATGTGCACTAGTTCCAGAATAAAAGTCGACGACAAAGGGGATTAAACAATATCAAGGTTTTCAAGAGTACTATAATATACGTGCCAGTCGAGTACTGTAAAAGCACGGAGATGCAGAGTGAAATTATAAAAATGAACTTTAGAAAACAATGGCATACTGATTGTGGAAAAATACACTAACGGGCTTCTCACAGCATTGTTCATCCAGTGTTTGCAATCAAATATTTCAATCGTGAAAGGAGCAAGATGTGGGTAACGTCTGGGGCGCACGCCTAACACCGAATGAAGCGGGTCTTAATAGGTAAAAACCACGCAAACGATTAGGCAACATGAGCATATTTGATTGATTTTAATAGCTACATTAATGCAAAGATTAAAAAACCAAAGCAGCGAAAGCCCCAAGGCTGTTTTGCAGATATCGTTTTATTTCCACTTGCAACTCAGTTGTTTCTTTACAGAATAAAAATACTTTGAGGTTCTCTGAGTAGAGAAACAGAAGCTTCAGAAACTAAGCTCCATTCCTCCATTGAAAAATTTTCCAAACTAGGGTCGCCGTTTTCACGCCTGCATGGCAGGTAGGACCAATATCGATGCATTGCAAGTAATGATGGATGACGACATATAATTTAGAAACACCAGGACTAAACAGCATTCCGAAGACAATACCTTACACGAATATGTACACTCAAACGGGATCCACGCTGACGGACTTGGCGAGTCAATACTTTTGAGGAACAACCGTAAGAGAATCCAGAGTGAAGTTGCGACTGCAATGGGCAGATCACACTTCTGTTGTTACTAACCATAAGGAAATCGACAGCCATCACAGAGTCTTTAATATGGTAGTGACAGAAGTTTAAATTACAAGGTAACCGCAAGTAAACTTGATACGAACAAGGAATAAGATACATATGGTGATATACAAAAAAAAGGTAACCGATGATGCAGAGTTACCACCTAATAGTAGCGAGTCAACTGCACACAGATGGTTGTGCTCACACACGGTTTCGAAGAACCACACTGTTGGGAAAAGGCACTTTTTCCAAAAATTCGCGTTGTTTGCAAGGAAAATGGATTTCTTCATTTTTTGGGAATCTGAACGCCCCCCAGCATTCTCGAACATCCGAGAAGCTACGCTCGCCTTTGATTGGTCCACTCGGTGACCTAGGCCCAAGGCCGATCCAAACCAATAAATACAGTTGCTGTAAATCACAATTTTGCCTTCGGGCTGGGTAGTAAATAAAGCTCGTTTGAAGACCGTCTTTTTCCTTACTTGTTGGGGGGCTCTAAGTTGCGAGAGTTGGAATCCGATATTTGCGTACTGATTTTCGTACCGTTTTGCAATATCGTTGCGTTCGTTCGTGATAGAGATACTGCTCGCGGTCTTTGCGTTGTTCTTGTCTTTCTCAATCAGGTGGGATCGTAACACGCACATCGCAATACTTTCAAATTAAAGAAGAAAGTGGAACGCAGGCACAAGAGATCCACATTAGACAGCTACCGTCAGAAAAGCCCAGCATTTGTGTCGGCAGCAGCACAACAGTGGTTACCAATGCCAGTTAACCACTACACAGACACGAAAAAAGAAAGACGTAGTTCCGAAAAAAGACGTTAAAATAATAGCAGTTAATACATACACCTTCAGGATAGGCTCAAACATTTAACCTCATGGTACTGACATTCGTGGTCATTCATAGAGGCATGTATTAGAGATTGACTGAACGTCATTCTAAGTGGGACAAAGAGCGGTCGTCACTCCCTCATATATAAATAAAACCCAAAAACGGATTACGTTATGAGAAAGTCTTGAATGAGGACCATTCATAAATTAACAAAATCTCCAAACATTGAGAAGGTTGACTATGTCAGCAAACTGACAATCCCTTGGCACACACTTGAGAAACGCTTGTGACCAACAACAATGACAAAAGAGACAGAGTTATTAAAAAATGGATTGAGAATAACACAACGTTATGAGCAAGTTGTAATACTCTACGTTTTAACCACCTCGGGTGGCCTTCCTCAGGAGTGTTGTAATCGAAATCACACTAACAAAGGAACAGCGGTCACATGGGATTTGCCGAGGTTAAGTCAATCCGCGCTGCCACTGAATTGGTTGGTCGAATCGTTTGCCTATTAGGTGGGGGTAAGACTGATGTAGATAAGGTTCGTCTGTGTCTGGTGTTGTTTATCCATCCACGCCACACTACGGACAGGGATTTGCTATCAATGCGATTAACACAAGCGTGTTGAGTGTGAAAGGTGAGAGCTTCAGCACAGTAACGCTCCGCATGGGAAGGCAGACCTCTGTGAATCACTCGCGCTTGATCAAAACCTACGTTGTGATGCTCTGACAGTGCATGTAGAGCGATGGCCGAATCCTTTTCTAGCTTCTGAAGTTGATATGCGTTCTTAAGAGGAAACCTCGTGTGTCTCTTGCGTTCGGCAACACGTACTTTCAGCTGTCTGCCTGTCTCTCCTATGTAAGTGACACTGCAATCACCGCATTTAATTTCGTAAACACAGTCTGTCTGGTCGCCCATAGAAACCGGATCTTTAGGATGCATCACCAGTTGTTCTAAGGTATTATCTAACCGAAATAAGGTTCGTACATCGTACCCAGATAGAACGGAACGAATTTTTCAGATGTTTGTTCACGATACGGTATTCGCACAGTGGACTTGAACAGGTCACCCACTCCGTCTGTCGCACGACGCCCTATTCAGTATACCCGCTACTGGTTAGGAGAAACTGCAGGACGACAAAACGATGATGCGACTACAGGCTACAAAAGGCTGGCGGGTACTGTCTGCTCGTTGAGACGGAGGTCTGAAAAAAACACCGGATGGAAGCACTTCCTGACATGGCAGTATGTCGCGGTCAATGACGAGCTATTCTATTTTTACTTCATGAAGTTCCACGGTCGATTTTCTGCCACTCCATACATGTGTACTTATTTATTAATCTGCAACTTAATGTGTTATGACCCTCGTGGTCAACGATAATCAAATGTCTAGCGCACGACAATACGAATCACGGAACGTAGCACAGAGCTTAGCAATACCCGGAAACCCCAGAATAACAGAGAAGACCGTGACCTTAGCTGAGAATGTATTTGCTCTCAAACCGAA
>JTDE01006950.1:25563-36073 GCA_014338405.1 Paragonimus skrjabini miyazakii | reverse complement strand
AAACTCTCGCAGAAATGAAAGAAGGAGATGAAAGGTCTGATCCGGTTTTAACTTTAAATGACCAATTATTGAGTAAGGAGACGATCCAGCGGAGAACCTATCCTTGAATACCATAGGCTTCCAGTTTGTGCTTCAGGGAGCCGTGAGGGACACGGTCGAAAGCCTTGGCAAAGTCAAAGAAGATAACATCTGAGATGAGGCCAGTTCTTTGGCCTCCGTCGTACTATCCATGTAGATCAGCATATTTAACGTGCATGACAGGTTAGGAAGGAGGTCTTGCTGAGCAGAAGAAAAAAGATGGTTTAATAAGAAGTGGCTAAGGATGGCACGCTTTAATAGAAGCGACATTATCTTACATGGAATGCTAGTAAGGCTGATTGGTCGATAGCTAGCCGGATAGTGCCGGTCGTCCGTCTTAAATATGAACGTCACAGCCGCTGTTTTCCATGCGCTAAGGAGAATGTCAATCTGGAGCGTCTGTTTAAGCATCTTATTAGAGGTTTCGACCAGACTAGCATCACACTACATAATCCGGATCAATTCGTCTGTTTAGATTTCCGTTGGGCCTTTGTTGAGCTGAAGAACACTAATTAGAAAGAGGATGTAGCGACGCTCCTGGGGTTACCGTAATTACCAAGAACGGATATTGACAGTTTACTGCCAGGCAAACAGACCAGCAGATGCCTGCTAGATACTGAAACAAACGAACTAACTTAACTTGGGTGACTTGAGATTTCTGTCTCAAAAATGTATAGAAATAACCCGAACTACTAAAAAAGGGTAGTTTTTTTTGTTTATTGAATTTTGTTTTTACCTTGCTACAGCTTTTGGCGGGCTTATCAGTTTTCGGCGAGATGTCGCGTGAGGCGAAGTAGGTGCCTATTTTTCATCGGTTTTTACGTGTTAGAAATGCTATTCGCTTAATGCGGCCTGGAGTCGTTGTTTTGGTGTTAGGAGGCCGATACACCGGCCGGAAGGGTATTATCATCAAGAGCTACGATGACGGATCCAAGGAAAAGCCATACGGCCATGCTTTGGTTGTTGGTATCGATCGTTACCCTCGGCGTATAATTAGGAAAATGGGCAAAAAGCGCATGGAGAGTCGCTGCAAAATTAAACCTTTCGTGAAGATTTTAAATTACAACCATCTGATGCCAACGCGACATTCTGTCAACATTGCCTTCGACACAAAAATTATCAACAAAAATTCCCTTGTTGACAAATCGTTGCGAAGGAAAGCTCGGTTGGAGGCAAAACTGAAGCTGCAGCAGAGGTAAGGATTTCCTTCAGGTACCGCTTACATTATAGGTACAAAACAAACGAAAATCCTTGGTTTTTCCACAAGTTGCGATTCTAATTTATGAGAATACATGGTAACGAACTGACCTTCCGCTTTTTCTTAAAGCTGCAGGGCCTTCGTTATGTGCAGTAGCTCGTAAACTGTCCATCGGTTTTAGATTTTCTCTATTTGATTGTGTAGGTTATCGGTTATCCAGCTTTACTTAGAAAGATCAGGTTTCAGAACTCACCGATCCGTCGGTATTTTTTGATTAGTTTTTGTCATTTAGCTGGCGGTTCTGTGTACCCATTATTGACTGGACTGCCATTTCTCTCGTAAGTACGTGTTTTGTCGTCGCCACTGAATCACCAGTCGTCCTTATGTTGATCCGAAGCGCGTTCTTTCAGCCCATCACCGAATGTCATGCCCTGTAAGAGGCGGCGCTTTTCGCCACCCGATTCCAGCTGCACTTTAATTTCACAGTTTTCGATGGGTTTGCCATTCTCGGTTTTGTGAGTTCATTTTTCAACATTTGAATTGGATGTCACGTGGAAAGTGTGCACGACAGGCGAATAGCCGATGTAATTGTGGTCCGCGGATAACAACACCTTCTGTATCCATTATTCCACATTGATCATCTTGCCAGTGTACGTTGCCTTCGTTTAAGTTTACGTGATTGTGTGCCATACTTCTCAGAGACAGTGTGAACGTAATTTGAGTAGTGAGCAACCTGGGGGTAAATGCAGTGGTGGTTGCCTGCAAAAAAAACCGTCGTTATAGTGGTTAAGGGCGCATTCATTAAGCTCTGCGTGATTTTTTACGTAGTCGGCTTAATTCTGTTGTTTGTCACTGCCAAGTAATGACCCCCTATTAAAAGAAGTGTATTGAAGGTATCTGTGAACGACAGGCCTTCTAACACATCTCCAACGAAAATCATGAGAGGTTGCTAAAGAACTGGAACTGTCACTGTGTGCCACTCCTCGACTTGACGAGTTCTCGTTTTGATTCCAGGTTTACACCTTTTCTTAATGAGATGTGTTCACCCTTATTTTGTCTTACCGTTATTGGCATCAGCGAACGTGTAACGCGTCGCAACGGAGTATGTGTTTAGAAATGGTTGCCAAACTTCCGCAGTAGTTCCACCTTTTTATCCAGACTTGTGTTCCGTTAAAATCTGCCGTGTCAGGCCTCGATGCTGGCACCACATTGTGGAAGGTACTGCTGTCACGGGGACCCTATTGTCGCCAATATGTGCACCGGATAGCCTGCTGAAAATTAGGCGTTGAACTTTTTTCTTACGGTGCTGCAGCCGTCCACGTACGGCGATAAGCCATCTAGTTCACCGCACGTTTCGCAGTAGTATATTGGCAAACTCGTTTACCCATGTTGGTGTTCATCACCGAGTGCCGATGGTTAGGTCGGGCGGAAGTATGAAAGTTGACCTGCCATCCGAACAGAGTTCACGTCCGATCGTGAGCAGTTGTTCAGTTCACTCCTGGCTTGGCTTTTTTGTCTTTGTTTATAATCAGCTTGCTCGCCCATTCATACCGTGCGATGGTTGATTAGGTGGTATTCAAGAACTACTCAGCTGGTAGATTATTTGATAGTTCGGCGGAGTTCGCTCTGTCGCTTGGCATGCCATAAAATATCAGGCCAAATCCCTAGATAGGACGGTTTTGCGTTAGAGTTAAGAGGAGAAGGTAGGTCCAGCTGACGGATAAAAAACTAAACGAATCAATAAAACGAAAGATCCGGATACCAAATATAACGTTCACTCTTGCCAACAATAGTGTAGATAATGGATGATAGGTCTCTAAATGTGGTGGAGCGTGCACACGTTAGTTTGGATTACAGATTTTGTCGCTTATTCCGCTACCTTGACGCAGTGGCGAGGATTGGGCACTATCGATCCGGAGGTCTATGCTGAGTAGGACTTCGGTTCATCCGAATGCGCTGTTTTTAGACAGGTCAAAGAGGCCCAGTCATTCGTATATCGCATTACTGACGGTGTAGGAGTGTCTAGGTAGCGAGGCACGATCCTATGAGCATACAGCATATTTTGTTTTACAATTACGACACTGCTGTCTCCCGATTTGAGGAGGGAGTTAGAGGAGGTACCCTGAAACAAAGAGCGCCGCGGTCGTTCAACGGTTGGACGTGACTTGGTGTATCGTCCAATACGGTTCAAAAAGTCCGTCGCAATTCAAAGGTCTGATGCAACTTCGAACGTAGCAGCGGTGCTCAGAATCGAACAGTATAATTTACTGCGCCCTCGGGCTAGGAAAACCTCTGTTTACCAAATGAGTAATCGTCTTGGGTGTAGGTTCCCCCAAATTTCTATCCTGTTGTCTTATGGGTCAAAGTTTTGAGTCATGGACTGGAAATGGAATCCATCAAGTCAAGCCCTTTGCATGGCATAAACAGCGGAGAACTATCAGAAGTTATTCTTCTCTCAACAGTGACGTTTCTCACCTACTACGCCTTTTCTTCTATTTTGCCTTCCTTGTGTCTACTAGTGAGAACTGTTTTCCAGAGCCAAGCCAACTGGTAAACATTGACGCGTTCAGTGTTCGTTTTCTCCGACAAGTTGATCAGCAAGCTCTTCCGTTAAGTACTTTCTCAGGTTTGAAGCTTGATATATGCTGTGTGTTGGAGATGCGAGTCAACGACCCTAGCACCGTCATTCACTTGAGCTCGCCTCTACTTAATTATCGATACAGGAGCATCTCCCTCACTGTCTCTGTTGATGCCCAAGCTGAATCTCGTGTTCAAAATGGAGTGGGAACTGTATTTAGTTCCAGAGGACAGCAGTGTTTGCTTGATTTGATTCCAATAAACAGTCGCCCATGTGCCGTCGGACCCAATACATCGGCTAAAGTTTGTCAGAGCAGATCAGAAGAGCGTTGTGTGTTCATTCCATCGGCGTACGCTCCGGCAAACAGTTGTTCAGATGCTACTAAGGACGCGTTCTTCGAAGCCATCGTTGACCTTTTGAAGTAGATTTTCCACTGACTTTGTCATACTAGCGGGCGATTTTAGTGCTCAGATTGGTCATCCGTCTCCAAGAGAGAAGCGGCTGAGGTATGTTTGGTGTCCGGGCATCGTGTAGTGACAATGCAACAGACTGTTGCAGCTGTGTGCATCTCGTGGTCTTTATATTTCGAGCACCACATTTCAACACAGGAAAGGCCACTGTGTTACATGGACACAGTTGGATCATATAACAATCAGTTGCGGGTGGCTGCACTCTGTTATAAACTGTCGTGCATTTTGGAGCAGCTATCTGGACTCAGATCATGCTGTTTTGCGTGCCTGTTTTGTTTTTTCCTTTGCCCTGAGGTACATTTACAGATGCAAAGTACTCGACTGGTATTCGAACGAGGACTGTAAGGGGTGCTACCAGGAGCGTTGGTGTACAAATAGCCCAGTTCGAGTCGGATGGGAGAACTTAACAAATCGCGGCGGTTACGAAGGTTTGCTCTGAGGGAAAGCTGTGCAGTTGCAACAGAACTGGATTCTCACCGCGTTTATTAGCCTTGTGAACAAGCGTCGTCAGACCCCACCTGGCTACAAATATGATGACGATCGTCGAAATCCTGACCGAAAGCTTGGACAGACACCTTGACCACTTTCTAGAACAGTCTAGAGAGACAGAAATAACCTCTTTATCTGGGAATGACAGCTTTTTTCCCTGATTCGTGGTTGGACTGATCGTCGAGTCGATGTAAGCGAAGCTATATGTGAGAAAAATGGTTCGCTCACCACCAGTTAATCGCGTCGAATTGAAAAGCAGGATGAACGTTTCCAGCAACAGATCGGTTGACCTCAAACGGAGTACCTGGACCGCACGGCCCGAATGGCCAATTATTGCGTTCCAGAAGGCCCTCCGTCAGAAGCAAAAGTGGTCCTGGAGCTTAGTTTATTGGAGCGTAACAAGCATCCTCGATCAGATCCCCCTTCTCTTTTCAAATATGGTGGGAGGAGGTTGGTATAATAACCGGCGAAAATGCTTTAGACGGTTTGGGAAACTGAGGAAGTATCTTATCACCGACACTTATCCATAGTAGATTCCGTTTTCAGAAACGTGTCTCGAAGTCTACGTGACAACCACAGAGGCATCAGTCTGATGTTTGTTGCGCCCAAGTCGCTGACGCCGTATATCACATGGGCTCACTAAGTCCCGAGAATGTTAGATACGTAAATAACGTGTAGGATTCCGATCCGGTCGTGGATGCGTTGATTACATTTTCGCCTTGCGACGGATCTTAGACCATTGACTCTAACGGGCGGTCGATGGTCGTGGTCTTGTTAGGCCAAAAGGCTGCTTCTGATTCAGTTGCTCGTAAGATTATCAAGAACTGCCTTCGCACAGAACTTCCAGGGAAATATGCGGATTTGTTGAGATCAATGTATGCCAGCTTTGCAAACAGGGGAGAGTTTGTGGACAACTGTCACGGGCGTTCAGCACTTCTTTGGTGTGTTATGCCGCCCGCTTGTTAAGTTTTGTCGTGAACGACACTATGAATGCTGCGCTGGAACGATCCAATAGGTCTGATGCTGACCTTCCTGGCGTTAGGCTGGCCGGTATAGAGTACACGTATGACGTTGCCTTGCTTCGTCTCTCTGCTGAAGACATGGAGACTATGTTGAACAAAATGAGTGACCGGACTGATTTGTAAGGAATGTGTTTCGTACAAACTGCTGCTTCAAGACTGAGGAATTCCTCCCTCTACGTTCTTTATTGCAAGCAATCTGCTTGAGACTAGACAGTTTCACGTACATAAGCTGATGAGATATCAGCGAGGGTCACAAAGACGCGCATTACCTTTGCCAACCTACGTCATCTGTGGTGTCGGAAAGACGTTCAGTTGTCGCTGAAAGGAAAGATATATAATGCTTGTGCGCGTTCTGTTTTACTCCATAGTTCCGAGGCATGTTGTGTTCACGACGAAGATACCAACAGACCTGTTTTTTTTATGATAATTGTTGCCTCCACCAATTAGTCCACATCAAGTGGGATGACCGCATGAACATCGCTGCCGTTTGTCAGTGCGTACTCCGAAACGCTCGGTATACGCGATCAGTTAGTCAACTGTTCACGTTGCGCAGCCCTCGTTGGTTGAGTCAGGTACTCCACATGCCGGCTTACCTTACTGAGTATTGTGTACTGTGACCACCAACAGTTGGTTAACACCGCGTTATGGTCACAAGATATGAGGGCCCTGTCTGTTTCATTGAGTAAAGCGGGTAGATATCACTTGACGAGTTGGGGTCCTCGTGACCACTCAAATTGGTGGTTATGATTCGATTTCCGATATGGCGGTGTACCGCAAACAATTGCGTACCCGCACTCATATACAATTTATAGTTCTACCGTTCAGTCTTCTTTTAGTTGTCTGTTTTTTATTCTTTTTAGTAATGTTTTCCTTCAGGATATTCCACGTCACTTGAGGTGAGCGACAATACCTTCGGGTCAGGCTCACAGCCGTTATGGTGATGGTGTATCTTCATGCGATAGGTCTGTGTGTCTGTTTGTTAGACTGTACATATCGGCACATTACTGTTTGATTAATATTCCTAGGTTACATGTGCTCATTGTTAGCGGTAGAATCTGATGAGGCTTAAACGTTCTGCAAGAACCTCGTCATCTTGTACCGTCGTAGAAGTGTGACCGGAGAATATGGAAATGATCGTCTGTTTTTGCGGAAGCGTCTCGTGCACTTCTTTTGGAGGCTACCCGACGGTTGAACGCCTTCTCCTTCCTGTCATTAGAAGAGTGAACGTGCGCGTACTGTGGATCGCACTGTCGTGACTCAACTTCGGAGGAGTGGATCGTGATTATGTTCAAAACCTTCTTCACCGACACCTAACCGAGTATGGCCATCCATATTGGGAAAATCCCGATTGATTGATCGTCGGGTTACGGAATTTTGACACAACACGGTCTTCCATTGTGTCATGTTCGACCACCTTACTTGGCCGTTACCATGTGGGTTATACCGCGTCGTTCTGGTTGTTGCGACTTCCCTTCCGCGAGGGACATATTGAGCATTGGTCGACGTGAATGGTGATCGGGGTAGATGTATGTATGCTGGGATGTCAAACAATTGACTCAAAGATTTAGTAACCGGTTTTTGGGACTTACCATAAAACAGAAATCAGTACTTACTAACAGGTAGCATTTTCGGGTCACCGGTAGGAGAAGATCCTTAAACTTTGTTGACGGTCCAGTAGTGTTGACGTGCTTGCTTTGGAGAGGAAACGATGCTTGATCTCACGCCACACCGGGCGTTTAGCGTTTAACAGAAGGGCCAGTTTAGCTGGCTTCCTGCTTCTATTGTGTTGCCGCCACAAATGTGTGATGTAGCATTCTGGTCGGTAGATTTGGATTTTAGGGTTGCTGGCACAGATGATCTCGTGCCGGCAAGTTTCAAAGGAGGTGGAGAGGTGTTAGTAGTGGCCTGACTTAATTGTTTCCACTTGTGTGGACGACGGAAACCATTCCTCCGTGCTGGGGTCACACGATAATAGTTCCCGTATTCGAGAAAGGAGCCCGGGGCTCTTGCAAAAACCATAGGGGGATTAGTCTGACCCCAGTCATTTCTAGGGTTCTGAAATACATTTTACTTCGTCGACTCTGCAGGTCGGGAGGTAAAGCTCGGGGTAGGACAGGCAGGATTTCGCCCTGGGCTGGGTTGTATAGATCACATTTTTACCCTTCGTCAAATTCCAGATCAGCGTCATGTGTATCGCCGGCCAACGATCGCCGTATTCCTAGACTACAAAAGTACGTTCGAATTGGTGGATAAATCTACACCTTTAGAATCGCTTAAACGGAGGGGTGTACCGACCAAGTATGTGAACATACTGTCGGCGCTTTATTTCCATACTTCTGCTCAGATTAGGGTTTACGGTGAGCTGTCTGACAGTTTCAGCACCACCAGCAGCGTACATCAAGGCTGTTCTCTTTCACCATTTTTCTTTAATTTTTTGATGGATGAAATAATCAAGGAATGTCTGCGACACCCAACTGATGCGAGTGTGGACCTCCTACCTGGTGGAGAACTGACTGATCTTGATTATGCTGACGACAAGGTGTTGCTGCTTGACAATTTTCAAGCGGCACAAACAAAGCTAAATGCAATTTCGCGTTCTGCTAAGTACTTCGAAATGCGCCGTGCAGCCTCAAAATGCAGTGCTTCTGCAATATTGTTGTGATTACGTAGATTTGACGTTGGATAACGAAGCCATGGAGGTTGTTGACCGGGTTGTCTACCTGGGCAACTACATCAGCGGCGGTGTAGGGAATGAAATAGAAGCGCGTATCTCCAAGGCTGTGGCGGTGTTCGCTAATGTCAGATACCTATGGCGATAGAGAGGTATTTCTGTTAAACTTAGGGGTCGTGTATATCAGACAACAGTAAGGGCTGTATTATTTTACGGCAGCGGAACCTGGCCGCTCAGGGTAGAGGACTTGAACCGTCTTCAGGTATTTGACCACCGATGTCTGCGTTCAATCGCTCGTATCGGGTGGCATCAACGAGTGAGCAGCGAGGAGGTCAGGAAACGGGTATTTGGTAGTCATTGTCAAACGAGTTCTTTTGTTCACTCACTACGTTTGCACAGACTTGGATGGTTAGGTCATGTATTAAGGATGCCAGCTAGTCGTTTACCACACCGATCATTCTTTGCTGCGGTCCACTGGCGTAAAGTGCGAGGTGGACAGATGATGGCCTGGCGTAGACAAATGAAGTCGTTCACGAAGGGGTTGGGCACTGTGGATCGGGTTCGTCTCCCTTGCTGGAGTCCTCGTGACTTACAAAATCGATGGCTTGAGACGTTAGGTGAGATGGTGGCTACCTGTGGTCAGTGGCGTGAATATTGTCGTTGTTTGACCGAGTTGTCTGTGAAGTGAGTGCACTTAATGACGCAGGGAAGTAAAATCCGTAAGGAAGCTATCTTGCTGATGACACTTTATTTTCACTTACTGCTCGGTTGTTTGTTTCCAAGGGGTAGGCACCTTTCCCTTTTTTCCTTCTCTCTTCCTATATAGGTATTTTCCTTCGTGGTTGTCTGGCAGTTAAGCATCAGTGTGAATAACCGATGTATTGCTGTCTAGGAATGAACCTCTAATACGGAAGACAGCAGTGCTGCAAATATAAAAACGGTTCTGCTGTATGCCCATAGAATCGTGGCTCATTAACTAAGCATTCCTACGCGGTCAGTAGTGCGAGATACAATCCTATGAGTGTAACTGGTTTCCGTCTAACTGTTCTCCTTTGGCCTGTCTGACAAAGTTGCACCTGGAAGAACCGGAGTCCTAGTCAGCACAGCCTTTCGGATCAAAACAGCACACTAACCCGACCACCACGCCAAGGTGGCAGTATAGATCAGGATAGTGGCATATGCGCAATGAAAATGCGTTGCCGCTGGTTGGGCTACGTTCTTCGTATACGGATGGGGTGTATCCCACACCGCCCCTACATCTACAGGGAGAGATGTGTGAGACGCTGGACGGCCTGACGCAATGTCCATTGGCTGTCCCGGTAGTTTTGGTAAAAGTGAAGAATGATGACTTCCGTTCATACGAAGCTCAATTCCCTGTAGAGAACAATGCTTTCGACTGCCGAGGTTCGACAATTCCTTTGCCGTACTTGGTGGTGCCGTGTATTCCGGCAAGTTACATCTGGCTTCATTATTGGCAGGTGAAAGTCAGAAAGGGCTAATATGACCTTTCACTGTACTCTTGGGACTGTATGGATCTGCTTGGTCTGTCAAATTCACCAACCACCTGGCAATATCTAGCACAAATAGCGCTGCATCTTATAACCCCGCGAAGATGCTTAGCATATTGTTCATGAGATGTGAACAAGAACATGTATGTTACAACGAGACTGGACGGATTGCACATCTCGGTGACATATTGTGTTTAAACTGGACGGTGTGACGGTCATACCGAAAGAGTCACTCACGCCAAACAGGCTAACAGGTGGAGGTCTGGCAAACCACAATCTCCCGGTCCTACAGGTTTGGGTTTAAAAGAAGGTTGGCCTCTTTTTCCGGGCGAAGTACCGGTTTTAGTACACTGCCACCCATTCGCTGCCTTGCGATACAGGCTTTTGAGCCAAAGGCTTTCATTGAAAACCTTAATCGTTCTGTTTAGGTCTGGGAGTCCTGGCAGTATCTCAGCCCACACACAACCATGAACAGTCACAACACAAGTAAATCCAT
>JTDE01006948.1:27247-37897 GCA_014338405.1 Paragonimus skrjabini miyazakii | reverse complement strand
CCGAAAACATGCAGACCATGCTGGACAGGTTGAGCGACCGAGCTGGTTTGTATGGAATGCGCTTTGCACCTTCAAAGTGCAAATTGTGGACAGTTTCACATACTTGGGTAGCACTATTTTGTCAGCCTGTAATATTGCTGATGAGATATCAGCGAGGATTGCAAAGACACGAGCTGCCTTTGCCAAACTGCGTCAGCTGTGGCGTCGAAAAAACGTCCGGTTGTCGCTGAAAGAAAGGGTATATACTGCCTGTGTGCGTTCCATCTTACTTCATGGTTCGGAAACGTGGCCTGTTCACCAGAAAGATATCAACAGGCTTGCTGTGTTTGACCACCGTTGTCTCCATTAATTGGCCTATATTAAGTGGACTGATCGCTTGAGCAATGTGGCAGTTCGCCGGCGCGTATTCCGGAACGCTAGGGATGCGCGATCAATTGGTCAATTAATTACGGTACACAGCTTGCGATGGTTGGGTCACGTACTCCGTGTGTCATCTAATCGTTTACCGTACCGGACATTATATGCTGAGGCCACCAACAGTTGGGTCAAACCACGTGGTGGTCAAGCAACAACGTGGTCACAAAATATGAAGACCTTGACTGCTCCATTGAGCATGGTGGGTAGGTGTCGCCTACCTGGATGGGGTCCTCGTGATCACTCAAACCGCTGGTTAGAGACGCTATCCGAGGTGGCGGTGTATCGCAGTCATTGGCGTGCCTGTAGTCATAACATTTACGCTTCTACCTGTCAGTCTTCTCTCAACAATTTTCAGCCTTCTTAGTAACGTTTTCTTCTAAGATATTCCACATCACTGTTGAGATGAACGGCGGCCCGAGCCACAGTACCTTTTGGTCAGGCTCATGGCTGTTATGATGATGATGATCAACATGGTGAACTGACTGCTCTAAACCCGACGTAATCGATTACTAAACATCTCATGACAACAGGTCACAAATTTGACGCATTAAACTCATTAAATGTACTATTGCGCAATTGAAACTAAAAATTGCGAGCTTTCTGTCAAACGATGCATATACGTACCCACCAGCCAACGTTATGTTCACAAATGTGATTGAGGCAACCCGTAGGGTTGCCGTCGTCGTGATTACAAAGTCCTTGGTATGATTGTAAGCGTGTCTAGTCTCTGTTTGTCCTTATCTGTATGATGTATACAACTGACTGAAGAGAGTAAACGAAATTTTAACATATCGCAATATATGCCTCCTTTTCACTTTGATGATGTTGCTACGTAATTCTTTCCTGTTCACTTTTTTCCCATTTCCGGTAATGTAACGTTTTGCCAGCATTACTTCCAATTGTGTCTCTGCGCAACCCTCCTGCAGGGAACTCTTCAGATGTAGTGCAGCCTGTTGAACACTGAAATTTTCGGTGGATAGATGTCTTCTGTTTGCTGGGGCATGATTTCGGACAAATTTGTAGAACCTACTCTGCGTTTATTTCAGCGGTCACTGGAGTATCACTAGAACTTAACACTCTGAGGTTAAGGCAGACTGACAAAGACCGTACAACTCAGCTCGGGGATGGCTCTATAGTAGGAAATACGTAGTTGTCGGTAATTGCGTACGAGCATATCGGTTGTTTTCGACTGGGCAGCTGTGTCAACAGCTTGTTTGAATAACATAACAGATTGAATAACCTTTATATGTGAAGAGGAAGAAAATTAACGTCCGGCGTTTCTCGATGTATCGGTCATAAGAAGACTTGATGGCAAGCTTGAAACCACTGTCTATCATAAACCGACAACAACTGAAGTCATTCTCAGGTTCGATAGCAGTCATCCAACCTATCAACTTAAAAGCTGCGTGCGAACATTATTTCGACGTGTAGACACGCACTGTAGCTCAGCCGAACTCAGAAGACAAGAACGAAAACACCTGTTCAAACTGTTCACTTTCAGTGGGTACTCCAGTAGTTTCATAAAGGCATCTGTCAGAAGTTCCACAAGAACTGAACGTGGAGAACCCAAAACGCGAATGACAGTGCCGTATATTCACAGTTTATCTGAAACAGCACAAAGGATGCCACAACCACTGGGCATCCAAATATCACACGAACCAAATTCAACACTCCGTTCAGCTTTGGTAAACGCTAAAGATCGTGTAGAATCGCGCGAACAGTCTGGCGTGGTGTACGCGGTTCCATGTCTAGAGTGTGACCACGAATACAAATTAGTGATGCGACCAGCCGACCCTAGATCACAACTGTGGCATCACTGCGCGGATACATGTCACGAGATCAGCGTAGATCATGTGAAAATGATCACGCGGGAAAAGATGAAAGGGGAATGGCATGCACTAGGAGCTCTCTATTCGCGGAATTCGTTCAATCGACATGTCGATGCGACGAGCTGACCCTAATTCAATCGACACGTACATACAGACAGCCACTACGTTAGCATCGTTGGCACTGAAACAAAAAACGAGCGAAGACAGACCGACAGGCGAACATGGTGAGAGGCGGAACAGTCTCATCCAATCACATTTATTTACTGTTGAACAGTCGGGAATTTGGTTAATTTTGAATTGAACATATTTGATCGTAGCCTTCGCATTCAGATGGACTTTCCAACCGGCCTCTTTCGGTTGCTGCGTTCAACACTCCTTGGATGACACCTTTGTTTATCGTTGACCTAGCGCGACAAAGTTACAGATCGCCCTTCCACGACGATCTTTATGGTTTGTCTTTTGTTGGTAATAGCGTTCATCCTAATACAGTCCAGTAGCAATATGTTTATTCCCGTAGACTTTACCCAGCCGCTTCCCGGTGGAAGCACTGTGCTCAAGGTTCAATCTTGTTAGAGCCCCTCAGTAGTACATATCCTTGTCATGCCCGGGATTTTAAATCCGGCCACACTTTCGTGACGCAACCGTGTTGACCCCTGCGCATGACTGAATTATCATGTACAGACGCACAGCTGCGTTCGTTGTGCGAAGTGTTCAGATTGCCTGATCGTCTCGATGGGAGACAAGGTAACCATTTCGTTAACTCCTAACGCTGAGCACACGATTAAGACTTCTGTTCAAATTGAAGTAGTCATGTATAACGGTATTTTGATAGCCGGTAACGAGTGGGAAGTGATCGTAGAGTATGTGGGAATGCGAATGTTACCATCAATTGTGTGGTGTTTAATTTACAAAATAAGCATAACTCCCATATTCTTACCCGCCTGTTGGCCACAGATACATGTCTCGCCATCCGTTAATGGATTTTGCATCCGACTCTTGCCCACAACAACCGCTAACAACTTCCACTATGGACTGTGTTGTTTACCCACTAAATAGTCAATGCACGCAGCGCAAGGTTGCGGTCTTGAAGTGGAATGAACGGTCTGAATGTGTTGGTTTCAAACAGTCGATCTGAGGACCCTCCACCCGGTTGGTTACTGATTCACGCAACACTCAACCCTTTTGAAGTGTTCTGGAGCAGCAGCAGTCAGAAGGACTAGGTGCCCTCAATGTCTACTTTTCTGAGTAATTTTTTTATTCCACTTGTTAGGTTTCGCCAAACTAGACAGCCCACCAAACCGGTGGCTTGATTTAACCAATCAAAATATATAGTAGTTTACTAACTTAATTTACCATCTCACCTACCCTGCAGCCGAATAACTTAAATTGCGTCTTATATGCGCTGCAGATCGTAGATGGCGTTCCATTTAAAACATCCAAATCTTCTGCCGCATGTGAATATTTTTGTTCTAATTTGGCCATCTAGTCAGCTCCTTTTTGAACCTGTTGTGGCGCCTGTCTGACAATATTAACGGGTACGTTGGCCATTTCATCAGAGTATAACAGCGCTGAGTTGCGACACTGTTATACCCTAGCATCCCTGTTCTTTCATTACACTTTTTAAATTATGAATTAATTCGTCTTGAATTACCACTCGTTTCATTATAATTAACGCAAGAACAGCAATTCAAGGCAACTGTTTTTGTAGTCGGTTCGTTTCCAAACGGTTAAATCTGGCAGATGAGAAAAATTGGATATATTCTGACGATGCAGTCGTATAACGAACGTTTAATGTTATCGCCACTTCCGTTTCAGCCGCCGTATTCTCCTTCAATATGAACCAGAAACAGAAGACCGATTCTCTTTTTCCTGTCCAAATGAAATTGAATTTTGGTCAGCAGCGTATAGGTAGCACGCGGTGTTCAACTTGTGGCATGGTGTATACAGCTGGTGACAAGCAAGATGAAAAACTGCACACGACCTATCATCGGAGAATGCATCCCCAGGCGGTTAAGGTTTGTAACCGTTTATCAGCCTGACTTACTCTATATAGTTTCACTATTAAACTCACCACTGCCCGTTGTAGCCTATACATCATACGTGTCTAATTTTGTTACTCCTATACAAAGACTTGTGCAGCCCTACGTGTTTCAAATTAGAGACTGATGTCTGGTCATGTTGAAACGCGTGAAATTCACCAAGTGTAAAGATGCTGTTTACCGAGCGTAGAAGGATTTCGTGCCCCCCGAAACATGTAGACTTCACAGAACCTCATCTTACCATTACTTACAGGGTAGTCAGTATTAATTCTACAACTGTCGGAGGCTAATTAACCCGTTGTGTTACTGCTTTATGACACGCTGCATCACGCGTGAGCCTCAGTGACACTATCAGATGGAATCATAGCTTGAGAAGGAAGTTTTTAAGTATGTCGCTGCCACTGGGCATATTTTGAAGTGACTACCAAGAAAGTATTTTCAATGGAACTGCGTACACTATTCATTGCATGTCCAAATTCAAACTTCCGAATGCTAGTTTTCATTCTAAAACTGTACTGAATCATCTGCTTTATGTTTTCTGACAGTTACCACGCGGAAGACATCAACGTATTCTAGAAGAACACTTTGATGGGACTCGCATTGCTGAATTGCTCCTTACGGATCGGCTGGGAATCGCTTCCTTCCTCAGAATCACGGTCTTGATAGACCGGTTTTTGGGACCTGACAATCCGCAAACAATCAGTCCTGGTGAATCAAAAACTAACTCTGACACAGTCATCCCAAAAGATTGGCGCGTTTTCGTTTGCGTGAAGGACGGAAATCAACAAGTGATCGGTTGCGCTGTGGTTCAAGAACTCACTCCAAAGGTGATAGTCGCAAAGGGCTATCAGGTACAACCCCTCAAAGGAGGCCGACCAAGTTTGTTAACGTGGCGCCTTCATGATAGGAAAGAAGTGACCCCGCTTGTATCAGGCGAACACGCAGAGCCAGAACCCCTTAACAAGTATTCTGTATTGTGTGGAGTTCGTCGTATATGGGTTGACGAGAACCACCGAAGGAAAGGAGTGGCCTCCCGGCTTTTGGACTGCGTACTCGCAAACCTAATTTATGGACATCCCCTTAAACGTACGCAGGTAGCATTCACTGATATGACAGCTGATGGGGCTAATTTTGCAACCAGTTTTGTTGGTCGTGAGCAGATTTTCATCTACTAACTTTTCTTTTTTTGAATCAGAAATTAGTTTTATACACAGCATTTTATACCTTTTATTGTTCTCTAGTTAAACAATAAAATTTTTAAACCACTCCTCATTCTCCTACTGGTTTACCAACAATTTGTTTAGGTCCCTCAACCTTTCAGTGACCAAACAGGAGGAAAGTCTAATTTACCGCATATGCTATCAGACTCGAGCAAAACGTGATTTAAATAGTTCGTTCTTATTTTTTCAGTTTGAACAGTAGGCTAGCTGAGAAACATTCCGCGAATTTGCTGCCGAGCATTTACCACCAAACTCATCCCAAAATAGAAAAGACATCACCGTGCAAATCACTGAACCGCACGATGTGGTTACGTTATTATGTAGTTGGTGCAGTCTGCGTTTTCGAACGACGTCTTCAGCTAAGAGCAGGTAGAAGTGATGTAGAAAACCGGTTTCGCAAAATACACATATATATGCATTATCACATTGAAATTCTATACAAAGATAACTTCAACAGGTCAACAGAACCGCTTTCCACCGTTCATCTCAGCCATAGCGGTAGCCAATTTGTGTTCCTGGAAAAAAAGACCAAGTAACCAGTCATTCAACGGGAATAATTGATGCGAAATTGTTGGAATAACAAAAAAACACCAGTGACCTTGTTTATCCACGTGAGTTAGATTTCACGCACAAATTAAGTTACCTGTCTGCAGTTGAACCTCATTTCACCGACACCGACGTTTGCCGAACGTCGGTGAATTCGGGGTGCTGCGATTAAGTGAAAAATTGCTCGGTGAGCGAATAATCGACTGATCTAAAGACAATGAGAGCTTGCAGCCCACTGAGCAGTACCATTGTGCACGTCTCCTCTTTATGACCGATTGAGACCCTTTTTAGGCTTGAACAAATCATATGCGATGCGTACGCTAAGGAATTTGAATTTCTCACTGCCTGTGGATGCGTTTCCTCACGTGACAGTTCCCCATTGTATGCCAGAAACAACTTGAAGTTGTCTATTCCTTGTCCTAAATGCACCAATGACAGCTTGCCAATCTGTAGTGGGAGTCTGGGCACAATATCAGAAACCAATTTGATGAGGCTTCCTTGGTAGGAGCGAAACGTTCCCAATGAACCAGCTTACCGATTACTCACGGTTGTTCAGGAATTACGAATTTCCAATCGGCCTCAGACATATTCCAACTAGTGGCAGATTTGTGTGGCATTCTCACCTTGAGATTGGAACGAGTGCACCGTGAAATTCACCGAGCCAAGAGATTATTCGTACTTTCAACACTTTCAACCGATACAGGATATTAAACGAGGATGGCTGTGTTACCAAGACAAAACAAACTATTGAAATTAAGGTTTCCAGCTTTTACACTGCTACTGGACACAAAAAATCGCACGTAGACTGGATAATAACATCAAGCTACTCAAACCTAGACGGGAGCTGGCGCAGTAGTTGGGACTGGAATCAGCGACCGTATAATTGGTAGACAGGCATCGTCTCTGAGCTATCGTGAGTTCTTACTGAATGTGAATGGAAGAGCAGTAGTACCAAAACGTCAATGAGGACGAATACAAAGTAAAATCTGTCATGTTACGAGTCCTAAAATAAACGACAGACCGTTAGGTCCCGAAATGGGACAAAACAAGGTTTTTTAGAAGCCGTAATTTAATTTTATATATAGTAATGGGGTATGCGTCACGACCGGAAGAAAACATAAATGTGAAGTGTTCACTGGATTATTTCCTAAATCCGGGTTAAACATCGTTATCATCGGATTATCACTTATACAGGCTGGGTGGAGTGAGCTGAAGAAATGAGCTTCGCTAACGTGACTGACAAGGTAAAACCAACGTTACCACATCAGAAGTCGATCAAAAGACGTCACTGAAATAATGTCATCTGATCAACGATCTGCAAGCCTAGAAATCGTGATAACGGCGCATGCATAAAATAGGCTCCTTCTATTGCAACATGCAATTTAACAACATTGTTCGGTGATACTCAAACGATTTCAAAAGACAGGATCTTGCGAACAGATTCTGGCCACGCTTCACATGCCTTGATTGGGTGCCGACAGAATTTAACATCAACATACAAAAAATACTAATATCATTCAGAAAAAGAGCCCGAAAGTGACTACCCGAATCCGCACGGTTAACGCGGTGATTGACTTTTATCAAATATACAAAAAGGAGAACAGTACGATTGTTCAACTCACCTTAACCGCAGCCATGATGGCCTCTACGTCAGCGCGAATGTCTTCCTCAGACAGTTGATAAACAAGTCGAGGAGCTGTTGGGGACAGAGTAACGGGTTTCTTGCGGGGTTCAAGATTCGGACTAGGGAGGTAGAAATTAGTGTCCAAGGGGGATAGGATAGATCGGGAACTTGGCTCCACATTACTGTCCATTTCAGAGGAACGGGTTCTTCTCTGCTTGCCAGTACCTGTTAGTAATCAAATTCGAATGATCGTTGGGGCACACACGAAGATCCTTTAAAAACGCGACTGTATACTGAGGAAACATTAAAAATCCCGTGAATGTATTAAAATGATATACAACACGTCGTCAGACAGAAAACTGTTAGGGCGCCCACCCTGTTACCGTCCCAAGCCGCCTCCGTCGTGAGAAAGAAAAAACAAAACGATTCACTCAATCCTACTTAGCGGAACTGTTCAAAGCGGTCGAAACTTTTTATGCCGCTACGCACTTTAGTGACCCTAACTTTTTTCCGGCAACTGTTCTCTTTGATGTCGGGAATGTGTGGTCATTACGCGCCCTATAAATACTTTGTACTTGTCGCCTTTGCCGCACTCATTTTGGGGCGGAACAAAGCCTTTTTTGTACGCGTCTTTTGGCTTGTCTTGGAAGCGAATAAGGGGACATTCGCAGTACTTTTCGGGACCGAGATTTCCGTGTGAATTATCAACGGGAGGAGAATCCGAATTTTGCCAAGCACATTACGACAGCAAGGACGAACCAGCGTATCGTTTAGGAGGGTTTACAACAAAAACCGAGAATTAGTTGTGCGCACTGAACTCGACACGATACAAGCAAATGTAAGTGCATCAGGGTAGACGACATCATGTTCGTATTTCACGATCGTAAATGACATTTGATGAACTATTCGCCTCATACGACAAAAACCGTCCGTAGGTAACGTTTTCGTTCTTCAGAACTCCCGTTCATCTAGCGAATACGGAACGTGACGAACGCGTCTTCAATAATTCACTATCGGGTCAGTACAGCTAAACGATATCTAATTAGTCAAATCAAAGTAGCCTGATAGCGATCGACTCAGCCGTTGTCAAGATTCGTTGACCGACTGCTCTCGACTGATTGGTTGGAATCCTGCAGAACAACCGAAACGCTTTAGACATTTCTGGTTGATGACAATTTTCGATATGGTGTGATATAACAGGACTGGTGATTGTGTGACTCGGGTTCTGGGCATAGGTTTAGTTATTCGACCGATATATTTTATTGCTTAACAAGTGGATGAATACACAAGGACCGACTGGTCGCGGATGTACGGCTGGTCTTTACGACTATGGTCATTTGTCTAGCAGTGAGCCAGATCTCTAAGGAGGCTATCAGATCATTCAACCCGATGCTTTGCTCACAAAATTGGTTTGTTCAGGCCTTACGACCTCCCCGGCTTTGGGTGATTCACTCCCCTCGCACACACCCACATAGACAGTTGACTTCGATCACGGGACACAAACTTGTCCTGTGTCCAACATAATGATTTGATTTCATCCACTAAATACTTCAGTTCAACCTTACTTTCCCTCATCATTGAAAACACGTTCTACTATGGTGCGTTTAGTCTACGTTTCGGTGGAACAGCGAATTTAGCGAAAGTATCAAATAATGGTCCATCCTGTGGTCTTATGAGGACGTGCAGCACACTGACTGTGCTACACAAAGTACATATTGAACTTTATTTAATAGACTGGTAACACATGCAAGGATTTTTTAGCTCGTAGTGTTGAATAACAGGTTACACACATCCTGAATCCTTTGAGTTTGGTATGGGGACAGGCGACTAGCAATACTGGCTCGGTAAAAAGTACCTGACGGGAAATGAACTGACCCATACGCGACACACAGGATCGGTAAGGTGTACTGGTGCCAAGACATGATGACTTACTGTTAGTAGTTTGAAAGCCCGCCGAGGCCTTTTGGATTTGCAGTTTACACAGATTTTCCTGAAGCCGCAGTCGGATCTGTTCTTCCGCGACCAACAAGCGTTCGTTTGTGTTGCACTGGGCAATTTGTAGTTCATTGTCTAGCTCTTTATCGGCCACTTCGATGGCAAAGTCTCTACGACACTCGGCAACCTGTGGGAGGTAAAACGAAGTGAATTAGCAAGCCTTACAACAGTACAGTCAGGGTGACCATATGGGCGGACATTAAAAATGCTATCGTTTTTCAACATGTAACTAGCATTCTAACAGTTTTTACGCCTGTACGAACTGAAAGGATGATAACAGCGGGGCAGGAATTCCAATCAAAGCATTGCCATTGACCGTATAAACACTAGCCCTTTCTACGATCGGTTTCGGTATTCTGCATTTGTCGATTCGAGAGTGAATATGAAAGATAGAGACGAGGAATCTCTGCACTGTTAATTGTAGTTTATATCTATTTTGTAAACAAAAAACCAGGCAATATGTCGAAAATCGGTCAGTATATCGAACGATGCATAAATTCTTTTCTATAAGCAAGAAAGACATCATGCAAACTCTTGTAGCTTCCGACGTAGTTTTAAAGCCACAATGCAACATCAGAGCACAACAGCCTCATGACTCGGCCACCTTTTACATACACCGATGTATCGCAGTAAAGTGTGATCTGAGTTCAAAACTTGAAATATATTATATTTAAAACGTGAGAATCACAAAGAGTGGTAAACGTGTCACAATGTGAAAAGAAATGCAATGTGTAAAGTGAATGAGGAAATAAACATGGACGAATAAATAAAAAGTTTCAATGGTGTGCACACAGACACGCAACACGAGTGCCATTGACTTCTAGTTTTCGCCATATCAGAAAGCGTCCTCACCTAAAGGTGTTCAGCGTCCTTTGGACCGCAGCCAGAAAGCCCAGAGCGCCCTACTGAAGCAAGCTTCAGCGTGAGTGCCCTTAAACTCCATATCCAAGTTATGCGGTGACCACCGGACTGCCGCCTCC
>JTDE01006946.1:0-16180 GCA_014338405.1 Paragonimus skrjabini miyazakii | reverse complement strand
CGCCATACTAGACGTAGAAAATAAAGTACGGTTGTACAGTTCAAATAAACCTACTTATATCGCGGGTTTTGCGTTTATCAAGTTAAGTTTTATCAGACTAGGTGTGGACTAAGAGTTTGACGTGACCAACAAATCTTGATCGGGGGTTATCATTTGGAATTAATAGGACACTCAAAGTTTTCTATTAAAACAATGTTGCAAACTATACAATTTTCACCTGCAAATGCACCTGTTCATTTAGATGCGATAATTTAGACACTTAAATACGCACTGAGCAACATAAATGTCTTACAAGCAAGTGAACCGAAGTTCAAATCTCGTACCAGGCAAAAATAAATTCAAGTGGGAGCGAAACTCCAATGTGGCTTTTTTAAGAGGCAAGTTGAAAGTACACCTGAGTGTAGAAGCTGTGAATAAATGTGAATGATGCCCAATTTGCCAATAAGAATCCGAGACTACTCGTCAGTAGTGTACATGTAAGGGAAAAAATGCCCCTGCACAACCTCAAATCAGATCAAGTTAAACATCACGGCCTGATCGTGATCTCACAATTCGTCCCTCGTGTTTCTGTCACCTGTCTTGGGTCTAACACGCCAGCAACTAGAGTGGATATCATTAGGAACTGAACATGAGTCAACCAGAGTGCAGATTACATTCAGTGACGACGTGAGCAGCTGAATATCCGCCAAAATAAGGGACGAAATGGTTTGACAGGTTGTCGGAATGTGAGGCAGAATTACCGAAGCATCGGACAGCCAAAGATGGATAGAGGTCTAAATGGTAGGTATCCCGGAGATTCATGAATGCGTGCATCTATGCAGGTACTTCAGGTGTCCAGCGCGTTGCACTATCAATGTCCTTTTTTGCCTTGTAAACATTCAATTTTTCACTAAATATACTACATCCTCGTGCCGCTACGGCCGCCTATTTGATGCTTTCAAGTACTATCAGCAGTCGAACAGTGCACCATAGCCACTTTTTTCATGCCGATTGAGATACGAGAATATTCTTACGCTGACCATACGAAAATTGCCAAACGGCGTTGTCAATAACAGAGTTAATGATAACAGTCCGTGGACGTTTACATGGGTGCAACCATCCTTCTTTCCAGAACGAAGGGATTAAAGCGTCAAGCCATGAGTGAACTGAATGCATGTTTATCGCCTAACGTTGGACGTCTACTCTATTGACGTTGACAGGTTTGATTGCGACTGATCAGCGAATTGGCGATCTGAAGAGGACAACTCTGACTCGGATAGTAACAGAGTTAAAAGTTTAGACGTCTACTACGAGAACACAATCAGAACTCCGTGATGAACACTTGGTTGGTTCAATCACTGTTTGATATGTCAACCTGTAACATGTGCAACTAGCTAGCAGGCCTATTCATTATGTGCGATGAAAACGGCCCACTGCAATATCTGTGAGTTACACCGCCTGGTATTGTGCTGTTGTTGATTTCCATGAAAAGCTTATCAATTGGCACTTTTAGTAAAGTCAATTTACATGCACTTTACTGATCTCTATTTCATAAAAATGGCGGTTATAGCCATATGGCTCCAATACAGTTTGATGGACCCTTGATCTATCAACCACAATATGGCGCTAGTAGATAAGTGACGTGCTGACTGAAGTTCGACTGTACTGAAGGATTTTTTAATATATATACAAAAGGAAAAATTCCACCTCTACAGTACAAACAATACTTTTTACAATATATCGTGGATGTGTCGATCTACACCATTCTTTCGAATGTATAAGTAAATACGTTAGAGGTGTCTTAGGTTTAACACAGAAGTTCTGTCAACCTCACCATTCGTTGCATATCTGCATTTAATGACGCAGGGCAGTGAAAGCTGTTTTGCTGATGATGCGTTACTTCCAATTACAGCTCGGTTGTTTGTATGTAAGGTGTAGGCGCCTTGATGTTGTGTGTTTGAATATAGTGAATATAGTGAATATAGTGGTTAAGTCCCATTTCTATTTTTTTTCTTCTCTCTTCCTATAAAGGGTATTCATTTTCTTCTTCGTTGTTGTGTGGCAGTTAATCATCAGTGTGAACCACTGATGTATTGCTGTCTGTGATGATAACTAGACAATGACTGCAGATCTGCTTTGCGCAGCTAAAATCACTACAACGAGGCTATTGGCTTGCATATAATATTCAGTGGGCACTCAGATGTGAAACAACTTACAAGAATCTATCGTGACGACGCTATTAGCTGATGATTTCAAGTGCAAGTGAAATGTAGATTTTCGAAAAACAGGGTGCAAGCTTCAGGTGTTATCACCAACATCATTCTGGTAGAGTGGCAGTACGACAGTTAAGCACCAGTACCAATCTGCAAACTACCAATAAATTACATTGATAAACGCTAAGATGTCTCATTCATTTTTGTTCAATGATATCTATTTATAGGTATGCTGACAACACTGTTTAGAGATGCTCGTTCTTAGGGAAACGTATTTCACCAGCAACACAGCTACAAAATTCAAGTGGGTAGATTTAAATTGCGTTGACTGTAATTAGCATTTGCACAGCCAGATTTCTGTTTTATACAGTTAAACGCTCGTCTAAACACAACACCCAAATTGACGCTAATTGCAAACATACGGTTGGGTGGGCAAATGCAGACAACCCAACTTCAAACGGAAGAGGCGGAAACTGATAACATCACACGACTTCAGTTACGAAGTCTGTAACAGGGCAGGGGACACATATTGACTTCAATCAACATAACGGAAAGGGTCTGTCTTTACCGACCACTTCGCGGTTTCGTAATAATCATCATAAACAGTAATACACCAGTGACTCCCAAAAGTGCTTAACTGCGACACGACCACGAATAAAAAAAATAAAGCCTTGTCATATTTTATTTCTGCATCATATTGTTCTCTTCTTTATCATACTAGTCCCTCCATATATTATCGTAATCTGCCTTTTCTATTCGTTATGTTATAGACCACATGCCTCGTGTTCTGACTGATTAGTCTTTCTATCAAGCGTTGTCTCCTCTGCGCTCTTGGTTACTTCTCGCAAGTCTATTCGTTACAACCTTTTACAAGAGAAGAGTAAAGAAAGAAGGACAAGAAAGGGACCAAACAATTAAAAATTGATAGGCCTATATTCGAAAATTTAGCGTCGAGATGCTTATACCGCTTTCGTTCAACAGTTGGTAATCTCGGCAAGTAGTGCTCAGTGCGGCACATGTTCAGCTAGGCGTAGGGAGTGCATGGTCCGGTCAATACAGACAATGTTCTATTAATAATAATAATAATAATAATAATAATAATAATAATAATATCATCATCATCATCATCATCATCATCATCATCATACCAGCGATGAGGCTGACCAAAAAGTATTGTGGCTCAGGATGCCGCTCATCTGAAAAGTGACGTGGAATATCCTAGGGGAAAACGCCACTAAGAAGGCTGAAAATTAATAGAAGACTAAACGAGAGAACTAGAAAAGGTATGGATGCGGGTAGGCCATTGACGGCAGCACACCAACTCTAACCAGCGATTTGAATGACCACGAGGACCCCAGCCACGTAGGCGACACCTACCCACTTTGCTCAGTGGAGCAGTCAGGGTCCGCATATTTCGTGACCACGTTGTTGCCTAGCCATCACGCGGTTTCACCCAAATGTTGATGGTCCCCGTATATAACGCCCGGCATGGTAAGCGATCAGATGGCATACGGAGTACGTGACCCAACCTTCGCAACCTGTGCACCGTGAGCAGTTGACCAATTGATCGAGCATCCCGAGTGTTTCGGAATATATGCAGGCGAATAGCCGTGTTGCTCACGCGATCCGTTCATTTAATGTGGGCTAATTGGCGGAGACAACGATGGTCAGACAGAGCAAGACTGTTCATATCCTCCATGCGAACGGTTCACGTTCCTGAATCATAAAGCAAACCAGAACGTACGCAAGCATTACATATCCTTCCTTTTAGTAACGGAACGTCTTTTCGACACAACAGATGACGCAACTCGTGCCTTTGTTATCCTCGCTGATATCTCATCAGCAATATTAGGCTAACGAGATAGTGTTACCCAAGTATGTGAAACTGTTCACAGTCTCAGGCGCATTACCTGCAATGAAGAAAGTAGAAGTGGAAATGACCCAGTATAGAAACAACACTGCACGTTGAAGGTGCGAAGCGCATTCCATACAAACCAGCCCGGTCACTCACCTTGTCCAACATGGTCTGCATGTCTTCGGCAGAGAAGCCAAGTAGGATAATGTCGTACGCGTGCTCCAGATCGGCCAATCTAGCACCAGGAAGAAACTCAACACCAAATTCACTAGACTCTTCAAACACACTCTCAAGAATGTCACCCGACAACTATGAACAAGAAGGGGAAATCAGACACACCTGACGAACACCACTAGAAGTGATGAACGCTCGAGACAGTTGTCCATAAACCCTCACCCTATTTGCAGAGTGAGCATAAAGTGACTTCAACAGATTCACGTATATATCCATGGTACTCCTCTGCGAATGAGACAACTCCAAAAAGCGTTACGCGCAACTGAATCAAAAGCAATCTTCAGGTCCAAAAAGACCACGACTGTCGGCTATCTGTAACAGTGCCGATGTCCCGAAATCCATCGCAAGGTGAAAAGGTGATCAACGCACCCCCGACCGGGTCAGAATCCTGCCTGTTCATCGCGTATCTCACTTTCTCTGTGCTTAGTGAGCTGACATAAAATGAGACCAATGAGTAACTTGGACGCAATGGACACCAAACTGATGCCTCCGTGGTTGTCACATTGACTTCGGGCCCCCTTTTTGAAAAAGAGAATAACTGTTGATAGGCATCAACCACGAGGTACCTCTTCAGTCTTCCGGATCGTCCGGAGGAGTCTCATCAGTTCTGATCTTAACATATCCCCACTATCCTTGAAGAGTGAAGGAGAGAGGAGGTCTGGACAAGGAGCCTTATTACGCCTCAATAAATTGAGCTCCAGGACCATTTCTGCTTCCGACGGAGTGCCGTCTGGAACGTAATAACTGACCATTCGGGTCCCGTCGTCCACATGATCTGGTTGTGTGGCAGTTAAGCATCAGTGTGAACCACTGATGTATTGCTGTCTATGATGATGATGATGATGATGAATTGGCTGGTAATAAGTGAACCAGCTTTTTCACATATGGTCTCACTTACACCGATTCGACGACCAGCACAACCACGGATCAGGGAAAAACGCCTTCCGCTATTCCCAGACAAGAGGGCTCTTTCTACCTCTCTCGATTGTTTGACCAAGTAGTGCTCGCGGTCTTTGCACAACCCCATAGTCAGCTTGCGTCTAAGTTCTCGACGGTCATCATCATATTCAGAACCAGGTGGGATCGATCGACGCTTGTTCACGAGGTTTATCGACGTGACGGAAATAGTTCTGTCGAAACTGAACAGCTCCTTCGGAAAATGCCTGTCCACAGCATGCTTTCTGAGTTTCGGCGACTTGCTTCCGGTGTTCGTTAGGTTCCCCTAACTGTCTCGGAATGGACAACTTCTTCACCAACGCTTCCTGGTAAGCGTTTGTTAGGAAATTTATCTTATCCGTTCAAAACCGCCTTCTTCCTCGAGAATAAGATTCTATCCAGTCAGAATAAACGGAAATGTGGTGAACTATCGAGAGGTGACGTTCGCTGCTAATTTTACACTTTCAGCCTTCGTTCCGCCATGCTCATTGACGACCTCATGACCTTAACTGCTATTTTTGGTAAATGTTTTTTCCATTTTCTGATTCAAAACTGTTCGTACGTCGCTATGCACCATAAAAATAACTTGTAATTTTCTCCTTGTCGCACACGTTGTTGAAGCGGAACAAAGCTTCTTTTTGAACCCGTCCTTTAGTTTGTTATGGGAGCAGTTAACGGGGACAGTCGCGTTATTTGCGGGACCAAGATTTTTCGTATTAATTATTACGAAGAGGAGGATCCGATTTCTGTCAAGCGCATTACTATATTGTGGACGAACCAGCGTATTCTTTCGAGGGTGTACAACAGCGTTCTTCACACTCTTCTAGCTCAAATACCAGTTAAGTGTATTGCATTTACCAGCATGTCCTATGCGCAAACAAGACGGGCATGCACAACAGCATGGTCCGAGTCCAGGTGGTTGCTACAAAAGCCATGACAGTCCTTAACAGAGTGGCACCACCTGTAACTGATTTCTATATGATCCAACTGTGTTCACGGCTGAGAAGCACACGGAAGTCTCCAAGTAACACAGTGCTTCTTCCTGTGTTGGAATGTGTCGGATGCGCACAGCTGCAACAGTCTTTCGCCATTGTCAGTGCGTTGTGCCCAGACACCAAACATACCTCCTAGCTGCTTCTCATCTGGAGAAAGACGACCAAGCTGAGCATTAAGATCGCCCGCTAGTATGATGATGTCTGAGTGTTTAGTTTGCTTCAAAAGGTTAACGAGGGCGTCATAGAACGCATCCTTGGTAGCACCCGAGCAACTGTCCGTTGGAGCATACATCGATATACTGAATACATAACGCTTTTCCAATTTGTCGACAGACTTTAACCGATTTATTGAGTCTGACAGTGCGAAAAAGAATGTTCACTGGGATTCAATCGAGCAAACATTGCTGTGCTCTGGAACACAGTGTCATTTCCACTTCAGCTTGACCACGAGATTCGGCTTCGACGTCACCAGAAGCACTGAGAGAGATGCGCTTGGATCGAGTGATCTAGAAGTGAGCACAAGTGGATAACGATGTTAGAATCGTAGACTCGCGTCTCCAACAAGCGGCACACATCCGGCTCCAGACTTGAGGGAGCACCTGCCAGAGCAACTTGCTGACCGACTTGTTGGAGAATGTGTTGTCACTGGAAGCGCCAATATTTACCAGTTGTCTTGGCCTCAGAAAACAATTATCGCCCGAAGGTATATGGAAGGCAAAACCTTGGGGGGCAAAATAGGAAAAAGTCCTGATAGATGAATAATGCCACTGTCGGGAGAAGGATACCTTCTGACACTTCCCGGCCGTTTATGCCACGGAAGGGGTTTGATTTGTGGGACCCCACTCCGAGTCTCTGATTCAAAAATCTGATCTGTCAGACAACGGGATAATTATCATCAATGATGACTACAGCTATTCCATTGAGACCAGCACTTAAACAGGGAGGACATAGTTTTATGGGACTGCCTGGGGCATAAAGAAGCCAACTATTAAACATGAAGTAGCCTAAAAATATATGCTAACAGTTTCAGGGTCTAAGTTTTTGTGCTAATCGTAACTCAAAACTCACCCCTTTGAAGATGCGCATCTTTTGTTGTAACAATGCCACTTCCAGTTGCTGCTCACGACGACATCGAAATAGCTCAGCGCGTTCTTTTCTGAGACGCTCCTTCTCTTGTTCTGCTCTAGCTTCCAATCTAGCATCAACCTGGCGGCGTTTAGCCATCTGTGGTGCATTTGTAGCCGCCGCGGACTCCTTCCGGAATTGGTTCAATGTACCCTGCAGAATACCCAGCATACGTTTCCCACTATGGGAAAAGAGGAGAAAAAGTAAGTGCAAACAAACGAAATCAGTGGTAAAAAGCACTTTATTTTATGGACTGAAGGCAATACAAAGTTGTAATACTCAAAGTTTCAACCATGTAGGGTATATTGATTGATTACAACACGTCCGAGGAGCGCGATCCGAAGCGGCTGAAACATTGAGCATTATAACTTACCCGTAACGTTGCGTTTTTTCAATCCATTAATCAAAACGTTCAGTGTTTGATTTCATTCGTACCAAACTTGATGTGGATATCCTACGATGAAAGAGCTTTTCACGATTTCCAATTTTACTTGTTTTCATCGCACAAAATTCCACAAATTTACGCATTTTAGTCCATCTACTGTGACACGTTGTCACGGTAGCTTGAATATGGAGCGGACAGCCACCATCTTACAATGTAGAGATGCACATCTCATTCATCTGACTGTGAGATGAAATCGTGACTTATTCGTCCACCATATGCATTGCAATCAATCGTCAGTTGTTTCGACCTCTGTGGGCCAAGTTGCATGAAACTGTGATGAGCTGACGAACAGGTAAGAATTATAGGTAAGCACGAATGAGGAGCGCTGATCAAATGAATGACTGGTATTCATCAAGGGTCACGCAAACAAGCCTTATTGAAAAATCGGTAACAACAGGGAATGGGTATTCAGCCAGTGAACATCCACAAAAATGCGGCGGGTTCGAACGATGCTATTCGAATCTGTGCGGGTTGAGCGTTGCAAACAATTTCGCCCAAGAATGTGCATACTGCGTACCAGAGCAAACTCGAACAGCGTTTGGATAGTTAAAATGAAAGAAAGATCAAGTGCATAGAAACTTACCGGTCTTTATCAGATTTTCTCATGGTTTTCGAAGCATCTAGGCGAGAACGACTATCGTTAACACATACAACAGAGGAGGCCAGGGAAACCTGGATTGAATTGGGGAAAAAACAGAAAAGCAAATCATTAACCAAAAAGGGCACAGATGAACCATAACACCATATCACCGACTTCAAGAAACCTGTACTATGGCTGAAAAAAACATCGCATGACATGAATTTACTTAAGAAAACCTATAAAGTTAAGCTACTCTGTTGTGTAACATGCAATATGGAACGTAGACTGGATACTGTTAGACCGCTCAGACATAGACAAGAATTAACGAGCTGTTCGGGGTACAAATCCGGAATCAAATGGTTAATAGTGAATCCCGTCATGACACATCCCGGTTCCTAAAGAACATATTTATAATCAACATGGAGCCTAACCGGATGGTGCTTTAACTTGAATCAATTAGGTACTAATGAGAACACTAATAAAACCGCCTCTAGGAATAGTAATTAAACACGTGTGAATGAGAACATTGCCTTCCGCATACCATGTGGGGTAGCGTTTCCAATCAACGATGTGGGTAATCAGATTAACCCTTCCATGGTTGATGCGTGTGTATGATAAGCCCTTTTGAAAAATAAGGCAAAAAATTATCCAAACCCGTTATTCGGATTACCTTAGCAACCGGGGTAATACTCTCTGTGACTAGGACATCTAAAAGAGAAAATGTATCCATTTAAATCTTCATTGAGGCGTCCGTTTCAAATGGCTTGGAAAAAACCACAGGCCGTGACGCATTGAATAAGTCCTGGAGCAAAGTAAACACGTCCATGGACAGCCGAAATCTTGTTGTGAATAAATACGAGTGTTCTAAGCATTCTTGTAAGTTGTGAATAGGATCGCCATTTGTGTTACAGCTTTCCTTCTTAAATGATGTATGCGGTTCGCATGACAAAGAAGAACAATTCACAGTTCCTGGTTATATCAACTCATTTTTGTCGCCAAAGCATGCTTTGTCTGGAAGACCGTAATTTTTTACTTGCTTTTTGACTGTCACACCTGTGGTCTTCCTGAGTGGATCATACTAACTGCGGGCAGAATACTGAGGCATTTACCGAAGTGCTTAAGTGATCTTATGACTTAGAATTAGAAAGACAATCGTAACATGAGGGAACAGCACACTCATATACTGAACATAAAAAACGTGTCCATTTTTATTACAACTGGTAAGTTTGTTTATGCACCATTTTGTCTGTTTCTCACTTCCATACTCACACATTTGCTCGAAGCGTTCTGATTCTTAAAACAATTTGTCCCCTAGATGAACTTGCATAGAACAATGAGAAGACGCGATTCATGTAATGTTCTCCGGAGTAACATTTCGTACATTATGATCACACATAGACATGTAACTAACTTTAAACCAATCAAAAACAGACGAACACAAAAACTGGAAACCAAAATTGTGGGAATGTCGACTATCAGGTTAGACGGAGAGTCAACACAAATCGTTTTTGAACACACAGGAAAGGGGACTGTGACGTTTGGTAGACACAACCTCAGTAAACTGGAGTACGCATAGTTAAGCAGCTGAAGCCGCATCGATAAAGTAGACTCCCATCAACAGATAGATATGCACAGATCCTTTAACCATGTCTATGAGAAACGGCCTCAAGTTACTCCAAAGGTCACCTATGAAAAGTCAAGCGCCTTACTAGAGTCGAGAAATAAACTAGATATTTGAACAACACCGTTAGAACACGAAAACTGGTAGATGCAAACATTTCGTATTGACTCATCAGTACCAAATTTACAATAACACGAAACGGTTTCTTATATCGAACAGTTAGAGGTGGGTGGAATGGACAGTCGATTGATAGGCTAGGAAAAGTCAGGGCAGGGTCAGGCTTACGAACAATTGTTTCTGAACACAGAGGGCCGGCTTCAGTCGACTGGCTGCGATAGTCTCAGCAAACCGCAAGAATATTGAACCGGGATGACGTAATAAGATTCTGAATGCACAAGCCGGATCGACGACGTGACCAGTGGTCAAGATGTCTTGCGACTGCGGACACTGGTTGTTTGCATGTTTCAACAACATTGCCATTCTTCAGTAACATTGAGTTCTGCACTCATTTAGGCAAACGTTCCTTCACTCTAGAAATCAAGCACCTCGCGGTTGGGCCTATGTAACTTTATTTGCAGCTACATGTAAATTGGTAGATACAGTGTGAGGTTGCACCGACAGGTTGATCTCCTTTGATTGAAGCCACAGGCAGCTTCTGGGTTAGAGCTAGCACACAAAGTTCGTCTGCGTTGAATGTTCGTTTAGTCGAACTAACCAGTCTTTGTGTTGTTTGATGCATACGATGGTCGCCTTTAAAAGGCAATTCTATATAAACCTTCTTTTTCCTCATTGTGGCCACCTGTTCTGAAGATGGTTTTGGTCTACTATGCCTGTCTATGAACCTTTTCGGATACCCATTAGATTGTAGTACAGACGTGATCAAGTCTAATTCCTTTCATATAGATTGAACATCACCCACAATTGATCGCAGCTGTCGCATTCCCATAGACTTTCCAGTCGGCCCCTTTCGACAATGCAACAGCTGCGATCAATTGTGGATGATGTTCAATCTATATGAAAATCAAAATCCCCTACTACCCATCAGTAATCTAATTCCTTTGCAAGACTATCTTGTGTACAGATTCGTCTTGTGCGCGTGAATAGTGTATTCACTAGTGCTCGCTTTTGATGGACCGGTGTGAAACTACTAAAGTTTAGGTATTGACCGGACCACGTGGATTTCCTATAAACACGTCTTTTGATACAGCCATCTTCCGGGAGACTTACCAGTATGTCTAAAAACGGCAAGCAATTATCGGTCTCGAATTCACACGTTATCTTCAGATTGGGATGGCAACTAGTTAAGCGCTGCAATAAGTTATCTATTGCCTGTTTGGACCGACTTAATACTAATGTATCATCAACGTAGCTTTTGCAGTATGACAAACTCGCTGTCTCCTGCTAACTCTTGTTCAATCCTTAACATGAAAAAGTCAGCTAAGGTGGGTCTTAATGGACTTCTCATGGCTACCCTATATATTTGGCGGTAGCACTGATCAAGAAAACGAAAGCTGACGTTTTCAGTGCACAACAATAAGGCTTCCTTCAGAATATCGCTAAGCAGAGGCAAAGCAACGCGGCTCATTTCAACGGGCTCACTAACGCAATCAATTATCTCATGTAACGGCACTTTCGTGAACAGTGACTGAACGTCAACGGAACAAATCAACTCCTTAGCAAGTCACTGATCAGTTCGAAAGAATCTTTAATGGAATATGATTGAAACTTTTGTTTTAATGGAGTTAAGATATTGACTAGTCAGCGTGCCAGCTTATGGTACGGAGAATGTCTGCCAACCCATCAATCAACTATCCATCCCACCCACCCCTAACTGTTCGATATAAAAAACCGTTTCATTTTATTGTAAATTTGGTACTGATGAGTCAATACGAAATGCTTGCATCTACCAGTTTTCGTGTTCTAATAGTGGTGTCCAAACTGCTGAAGGGAACGAACTGTTTTAAATTGGATATTGTTACACATGGCAGAATATGACCTGATCTGTTAGCTTAACATGATGGTCGAGCTTGTACAGTGCATAGATCATGAGGGAGATGATGACTAGGACTTCGGCCTCACCACATGCAAACACGTCAAACAGACCGAAGAGAAGCAATGAGGAGAAAAGCAGATGCCCTCACATGGTCGTATGATACATGACTGGGCGCGTGAGAATATTTAGTTGGTGAGACACGATCCTAACAGCATACAGCAGATCTAGTTTCACTAGTGTAACATTTATCATCACCACCACAGGCAGCAACACATCAGTGGTTCTCACTGATGTTTAACTCACACACAACCATGAAGAGGCGAACCCGGTAGAGAGAAAGATAATGAAAAAGAGAAGGGGGGATCTGACTAATAAAAATAACTTCTTCTGTTTTCAGACATTTAACATCAAAGTGTCTACACCTTGCAAACAAACAAACAAGCTGCAGATGAAAGTAAGGCGTCATCAGCAAGACAGCTTTTTTAGGACTTTCGCTGCCCCGCGTCATAAAATGCACTCACTTCACAAACAACGAAAACATTCACGCAATTGAGCCCGACTAGTCGCCATCTCGTCTAAAGTCTCCAACGGCCGAACGTCTGAGTCGCGAGAACCCCGGCCCGGGAAGTGAACCCAATCTACTGTGATTAACCCCTTCGTGAACGATTTCACTTGTTTAGACCAGGTCATCATCTGTCCACCTCGCATCTTACGCCAATCGGCCGCAACGTCGGCAAAGAGTGCTCGATGTGGCAGACGACTAGCTGACCGAACCAGCTAAGTCTGTGCAGACGCAAGAATTGAAAAAAATAATTATTACCAAATACCCGTTTCCTAACCTCCTCGTTGTTTACTCGTTGGTGTCACCCGACGCGAGCGATCGAACGCAGACATCGGTGGTCAAATATCTGAAGACGGTTCACGTCTCTTACTCTGAGCAGCCATGTTTCGCTGCCCCAAAGTACCACAGTTCTCACTGTCGCCTTACATATGCGACCCTTAAACTTCGGAGAAATACCTGTTTGTCGCCAGAAGTGCCCCAGATTAGCAAACACCGCCCTAGCCTTAGAAATACGCGCTTATATAACATTATTCACACCCACGCCGCCGCCGCTGATGCAGTTTTCCAGGTACGCAAACCAGTCAGCAAACCCCATGATTTCATTAGCTAACATTAAATCTATGTAATCACAGCGAACTTGCAGAAGCAATTTGAACTGTTACTCCCAGCAGATCTAACTGCTCTCTAAGAAAAATCAACCACCTGTTGGAAAAGTCAGTTTCTTTATAGAATGGTATAAAAATCTCACAACGTTTCGAAGGGTGACATTGTCCGACCGGTGATGACAACAGCTGAATCAGAAGCATCCCAAGTGGTGAGAACATACACTTTAAATTTGACCATCGCCGACACGTTAACACAAAAAAGCAGACTGGCTGCATTCTTTCTCATTCGACAAGAGATTGCATTCATCTGGGGCCTAAACTGTTCTGTCGATACAACGTACATTGAAACAAACCTTAACAGAATTTGGAGTATGCGCCCCTAAGACTGAGGGGAAAGTTTATTCCCGAGTAAGACTACACTATACGAAAAAGCCGCTTCCTAAGGAGAGAGTGAGGATGTTCGTTGTAAACCTTGTGTCCTCTAAGACGGTTTGGGATCGACAGTGAAGAAAGACTCTGAAAAACTCCAACGAAATAAAGAAAAGGTTAAAATCAAATTACCACGTGTTTAACGTGGAATGATTACAAACCTAACTTGTTAAGCGGAAAATAAAGTGGCTTCCCTCCACTAATTTCACGTTCCTTTTGACGCGTCCAGTGATAACGACGTCCTCTTCAGTAAGAAATGCATTAACCAACCTGTGTGCTGTCAAGCGCGGAAGTTAAACAACATACAGCGTCTTAAAGTCTCCTTTGATTGTCTGAAGAAATGCGCGGCGAATTACTTCAAAAGTGAGAAGGATATTTGTACGGATAGCGATTAATACAGTTAATGACAGAGGCGGCCTGATCAAAACGCCGCAATCCAACTTCTTGTCGTGTCTTACAATGAACAAAGACGAGATGTAGTTGTCAAAACGGCTAACAAGTCTGATGTCAGAAACGCTTCGTCAATCAGCACAAAGTTGTACACCTTTGATCCAAAAAGAAAAGGTGTTGTGACCTGGTCCAATATGAATTGACAGTCTGGGTCGATGTTTGTGCGCGCGCATGTGCGTGTGCAGTCCACTCTGGCATTGACCAGCTGCTCGCATCTGCGTCGGTGTGCGTTGTTTCCTAGTGACCTGCCACGTTAGCTCCAAGCAAAGATGTACGATGTGTATGTTGATTCATGTCCCTGTTTTCACTTGGCACCTAAGCTTGCATGTGACTTTTGCTCAAGCTAAGTCACCTCGTTACAATACACAAGTTACTGCCTTTTGGAATTACGGGATACAAGCAACACAACAATCCAAGTCCTCCGGCCGTTGTTTCACTGAGTAAATGTCAACTAGGAGGAGATACGAATAACACGAACATTATAACTTAGGGTCCTCCGTGCGCGAAACCACCGGAAATTACATCAGGAAAATCAATACAGAGAATGTAAAGGTGCAGTTACAAAAGCTTGTCATGCGCCCAATGTAACTAGTGAAAAAATGGTGTGTTGTGGGCTTTTGCTATTAAACAGCGTCCAAACAAGAACTACTTAATCCGCTCTAAAATGACCCTCCCACGTGGAATGCGCCAAATATGAGTGGCAAAAATAGACCATCAAAAGCTACGCGGAATGGGAGAACTGGACCAGTGTCCCGAGTCTTAACGGGACTATTTCTAAAAAAGATTAAGTAAGCTACACAGTACATTTGGGGAAGAAAACCAAGCCGCACGGATGGAATAAGTTGCATTTAAGAGGAGCATAGATCCTTACTTTAGGATTTGTCCCAAAGTACTACAAAAAATACAGATTGGACATATTTGCTTATGAAGGCGACGGATACCTAACAGACCGGCAAGATGCTGGCGGTGCATATGCAACACAGCACCGGTCGCACACCGGCACACCGGTCGCTTCTTTATCGATACAGAACGAATCTCGAAACTATGGGCATCAAACCGGGTCGACTATTTTCGGACTTCGTTAGGGGTGAAACTAATATCAATCGTCGCTCCATATGTAAAACCGACGTCTGACACAGTCGAACCAGGGATGGAAAAGAAAGGGAGGTTGGGTGACCATAACTGGCTTTGAAGAAGGACTGTTGTCGGCGTAAAAGCAGGCGGGTTATTCTTTCTCCTATAACGGATATAGGTAGAAGGGGTAGCTTGTCACGTTGAGCAGTGTATAAAACACCCGATCGTTACGATTACGAATTTCGAGCGTGCACTCATTGGAGGACGACGCCGTACTCGGATGCTGCCACGTACGTATCGCTGCGACAGAAGCCACAAGCAAAGTAAGAAATCGTCTCACTACCCTATGTCGAGTAGCCATTGAAAGAAATCAAAATGGATCATTAGTTTTCTGGTTTACTGTCTAGGAATGTTGAAGAGAACGCACTAAAGTGAAGTCAACATATTCATTAGATACCTGCAAGTCATCTTCGGGAATTTTCTGTTTCTCTGGTATGTCAGGACTGAGAAGAACACCTCTGAAAAGATGAACAAAGGAAAAGTGCTCCGTACCGCACAATTCCAGGTTTAAGGTTCGGCTTGGAGCTAAATCGTCTATTACCACCGTCGGCGATACGACGCAAATACCTAGAACATACGTATACATACATACAAAAAAGTACCTATCTTCTGTAGGATCGCGTCCTGTTATGCGCTTTATGTCACTATCAACATTTTTTAATTGTTCCTTTGCTAATTCTAAATTTTGCCTCAAAATATCAATCGGTGCAATAGCCGACATCATCCGTAGCGCATATATTGAAAGATTCCACAAATGGGCCTTAAGTTGGCCTTCACAGATTTAAACAATTTATCAACCAATGGTTTTGTAGATTGACGATGGAGGTGCAAGGCATGAGCTATTCATGGTTTGTCTTTTGATTTGCAGATCCTAATGTATTCAGCAACGGACCGAACCAAATTGAATTCTCTTGCTGCTGTCTACACATATTTTTGACTTATTGGTGCCTTGTAGTGGAACAGATGTGTGAACTACAATAATTCTCGATATAAAAATAATGAGTGAAGTCAAGGACTGGACTCA
>JTDE01006942.1:0-12477 GCA_014338405.1 Paragonimus skrjabini miyazakii | reverse complement strand
CCCAAAGTACTTTGGGTCTCTGCCTCGAAGAGGTTTATCAGTAGCTGACGCGCTACATCTCCAGTTCACACGACGCTTGAAGCACATCACGGTTCGATGTTGACAGAAGACATGTTTGCCTGGTTGGTAACTGTTTCCTGCTAGACAAAACCACCGTCTCCTACAAAACGAATTATCACTCTCTGTGAATTTTACGACCCCAGCAGTCTGTTTTAGTATAATGCACCAACTGCTGATAGTGAGAATTACGTAGCGAATGTTTATTACAAGCTGATCACAACCGTTGACACTGAAAACATTGGACTCATGCTGAACTCTGTCACGTCAAACGACTTCGATGTGTAACATCTGTTACTGGGCGTGAATTACCCTTACGGAAGTGCTTTCCGACTTCAATTTGAAAGTTGTCTTACGTACCATGCAGGATGAGGTAAACAGTTTCCCACATATCTGTTTGCACAGTGGTGAAAAGTTAACCTATTCAGATGGTTTCCGTATTTGGTGAATATGAACGCCATTCACGGAGAAAATGGACACAAGCATATCTTGAAACACTTTTGGAGACTTACTATGCATAAAGTGATATCAATTTTCAGATACAGGTGGCATAAGACTTGGCCTACCCTCAATGTACAGATAGGTTCGTAGTGGGACTTGTGCTTTACTATGTAGGGTGTTTGAAATTTTTGGTGAAATGATTAGAAAGCACAACAATATAGACTTTATGATGGATAAGATGGCCTTGCAAATGAGTACAGCCCTTGTCGTGTTTTGCCTCGACGTCATATGTTGTTTCCCTGTATATGACGCCGTCCAAAAACATGTAAGTGAATAACATTTCCTCAGAATGTTCACGGTTCGCAGTTGGTATCTGTTGAATCGGATGACTACTATACATAAGGAGCAAGAGTAGGTTACACACTTACACATTCTACACTGCAGGTTCGAAACTGAATTGAACATCCCCAGCCGAACCGATAGAAAATTTATAAATTATCGGTTGTATGATTTGCTTTACATCAAGCCGAAGTGGGCCATTTATGCACAAGGAATCGTTGTCCGTTTCAGGACCGTATGAATAATCGGTTGGAGAATGCCAGCAGTAGGATGAAGAAGCGGACGCACATAACAGTCGGTTTAGCAATGCAATTCAGCAAATATGAATACGCAGCAAGTGGTTAGTGGGAGAATTTGAAATACGGAAGCTTGCGAGTGCTATCGTCGTGGTGTTGTGAGTACTGATTTGTATGTCGAAAACATTCTGTATCGTACGACCACGTTCATCAGTCGTCTGGTCAGAAAACATCTCAACGGACAAACTGCAGGTTCGCATTTTGAAGCAACAGCTGAGGCAAGTTGAACGATGTTATAGTAATCACCTTGAACATTGCAGTTCCATGTGCAACACGTTGACGACGCTTATGCTGTGGATATTATGCAGCGTTCCTGCGATTGTCATTTTTGCCGTTCCACATGGCATTTTGCATTCACATTCTTTCAATGTTCCTCATGCATTTCTACCCTTACAATGAAGTTTTCTGTAATGCTTATTTTCACTTATATATGCCACTTTCCTGTTTGTGATCGCTATTTAATGTAATATGGCTTGTTGAATCAGACGTTGTTCGGCCCGCAGTTTCAACCTCTCGTTGCAGCTAATTCCAGCCGCCAAAATGTAAAGCGCTAAATCATTTGCCGGCAAAACTTCATGAGTGCAGCAGTCGTACGGCGGTGACCTTAAACCACATTTTTGCGTTCGTCTTCAAAACAGTGGAACATACGAAGACTGGCTCAACTCCGTTCAACTCTCACACCAGACCACATACAAGCAATAAGCAACGGAGGTGTGTAAAGTGAAGCCTCACAAGATTACCTCATGCCTAATGTGGTGAATCCATACAGACGGACCGCTACCGTTCTGAAGCCGATCATCCAATATTTTGTTCCGAATGCACTCACACCGTCGGCACACGTGAAAGTCCATGTCGTAACGAGCAGACTTAATCACCCAAAATATGCAAGGTTTTAGATTGTTTGTCGGCTCCGTCCACTTCCGCCACTTTATCGGGTCCTCCAGTTAACGTGAAAAGGAATTCCTATCCAGCGGGCGTCGTAGATACGGACTTAATCCTGTCCGTGGACAACGCGTCCAAAGTAGCCAGACTCTGGATCTTTTGGAGCCATTAGTTTCTTGATATGATTGAATAAAGTTAATCCATTCACAATTATATGCATAGTTATTCTGGAAATATAGGGCTTGATAAAGGAGACTATGAAGATTTCATCTGAAAACCGCCATAAGTTATCCGAAAGAACTTTAAAAACTCGTCTAAATCAATGACTGTATCATACGCTAAAGGTAGCTGGGGATAATGTGCCCCTTATCGCACAGACTTCAAATAAATCACTCGTGTTGAATCTTGGATTTTTTTGTTCTCAAGGAATTCGTTTGTGAAATTGTGTTTGAGCAAAAGCTAACCTTCGACACCGTTCATCAGATAGGAAAACCACAATGTTGATTACTTCCATGAGCGACGATTCATCTATTTCAACGATGGAATGGGTTCCATCCGTCCACTGCAGTCAACATGAAAGTTCCCTCCTCGCACACCCCTTTAGTACGGTGGCTAGTAATTGGTGTTCTAAACATGTGACATTTACGAGATGAACAGTATACATTCGAGGGGTAGTGCGGTCGTCTAGCACTGAACCATCATTAACTTCAGGCCACAATGATGACCCGTGGTCTGACAAGCATGGAGCTGCTGGGATGGCATTCCGGGATCTTAAATGGAGAATATGAGCGGGCGAAAATTGTAAATCATGCTGATGACCACCAGTGTGGTCTGCATCCAACGAAAACATACCACCAACCATCAGAATCATGAGTATCCATGATGCGAAAATTAAATGTTTGCCGCCGGAGCGGTACAAGTGAAAATCAATGTTATCGTCGGAGAAATAACGGGTATAAAATTTGGTCACCAACCGTCAGATACGTGAGAAGCAAACTGCGTGCAATTAGCAACTTAGAACCAAACATAGTTAGAAAGCAATAAAATAGACAGATCACAACCTGATAATGGTAGAACGGGACATATTACCCCAATTTACAATCCCGTATGGACCGGAGACTGAAACAACCACGTAATAACGTCTGATGCAATCACTTGTGGGAAGGACATTCCGTTGACTGTTTTCTACTTGAAATACTGACAGGGAAATGGACTGAACATACAATTCAGATATATAACTAAGCCGGAAACGTGGTGGCATACCTTTCATCGGAATTTACTGTAATATATAGTGTGAGATGCAATGTAAACGCAATGTGGTCGGAAATTACAAATTCACTTATATTTCCCAAACCACGCCAAATTTAGCGTTTCTGTCAAACGAAATTGTGTATTCCACTATGACAATTCCGATGGAAGCGTTTTCGAAATGCAAAATCGACAACGAAGGCCAGCATGATCCTTTTATCAAACAAAAGGCAGAACATTTTTCTCAACATAAGTGCGGATATGGACCATTTTTAGTTGTAGCCGATTTTTTCGTTGCAACACAACTATCATACTTGAGGCAATCCGTATATTTTCTTGAGATATGCATCCCAATATTCCACGAACTGTTTGAAAAATATTTCTTTTCGCGCCCAAATGACCGTTTCCAACTAGGTTGTACCTTACAACAGCATACTGATAAATGACCCAGTTGAATCCTACCGTTCGCCACATTTGTTGGACCAAAATTGTCCATTCTAACTAACAAATTGGTGCTGACCCGAATCTATTTGTACGGGCGGCAAGGGAGCCATCATCTGTTCGCATGTGTTGACGTTCCGACGACAATACCAGAAGCAAGTTCCGACGATGTTCCCTAAATGATCCGAAGTCGTCGCTTGATTAACGGAAGATCGTGTGACACGCTGCAGTGCCCCTCAGGCTTATGGTAGTGGCTGATGATCAAGTCTGTCGCCTGATGACGCCTGGGGAGAATTACTGGAAATTTCAGCTGAGGCTCCACATTAACCAGCCTCAACCCTCCACCAACTCGCATTATCCCATCAACCAGGGTGGTCGCGGGCTTTTTTATCGACTAGACAGTTTATCTGGATTTCTTGGACAATTCATTTGAGAAGATATCCCTTTGAACCAGATCGATGATATCTTCCTCAGTAAATTGAACTTCGCCCAACGTCAGGTAATCTCGAATGATAGTACAATTATTCTGTCGATACTTTGTCAAATCTGCGCAATCAGGCTGTAGTATTGAGAAGCTGAGGCCAAGTCAAAAAACCGGACACCCAGTACAGAGATCTTGTCCACTATAATCACACTCATCTGCGCCGATGGTAGCTTCACCTCCACCCCGATAGATTCATTTACGGCAGCAAACGTTTCAAGCCAACTATATCCGGCTGTTTTTTGAAATGCGGGACCTGACAACCTACGTAATTTTGTACCCCACGAGAGGCGCCATCTGATGGATTGTATTCTGACCTCACATGTCGCCACTGATTGGGTGATTTCTGATTGTGTACTTTATTTACTTGATTTGCATTAAACGCATTAAACCCAATAGAGGTATTGGCAACATAAAAAAGCACGAGCATAGAGTTCGTCCAAAAATATACACGTGTGAACACTGTCTACAACTAAATAGGCAAAAGTTTGAAAACACAGACCGCCAGAACATCAGCAGCCGACTGCAGTCAGGGAATAGAAGTAGTTTTCAATGGAGTTATTCTGGATTTTGCAGACAACAGTGATGGACACCACTCCTCGTTTGCCATGCAGAAGCATTCATAAGCCAAGGCGCCGTAATCAACTTTCAATGCGTCACAAGAATATTTGAGTCCGCGCTTCCCCGATGAGCAGTTTTACCAAGCTGAGCACGACAGGGAACGAGCATATCGCTTAGACTGCGTAGACCATTGTACAAAACTTCCCACTCATGTTGTTTATTAGCACTGACAGGTTCATCCCAACCCAAACCAATGCGTGCAGTAAACGTTTCCCTGTCGGTAACCATGGCGAGGCAAATCCTAAGGGATCCTATAAAATGGGCAGGCACGATAACAGTCCTGTTTTGCTGAGGGGTTTGTCTGGTAGGGAGAAAATTGACATGAAACCATCGGTTTATGCATCTCACTAGAAACACCCAGGTTACGTCCAAGCGGATAGGGCTGGGTCCGGACTTTGCGCAAAACTCGGCTCTCTCTTAGGCAGGGATGATATTAAACACTTCTCGACTGTTCATTACTGACTTCCTCAGCCGAAGACCTTTTTTCAGAAGCAGACTATAAACGCGCTTCACAAACCGCTTGGCAAAATAAACATCCCGCAGTGACATGAGATAGTTGTCAACGTAGAAATTAGCCTTCACTACCCTCTTCGTTACGTCGTCAAAAAGATGACCATAATTGCTGGCTGCTTGTTGTAGGACGAAATTAACGCAGAATGGGGAGGACCTAGCTCCCAATGGGTGCGTTCTCATCTGATACTCAGTAGGTTATACGTCCACATTGTCATTCGCCCACCAAAGGAAGCAGAATGCTCCGCGATTCTTTTCGGGTATTCTCACTTGCGAGAACATTTCCTCAATGTCTGCGGCAACGGCAATATGTTCAACAAAAACTTAAGTGACGCTCCCACCAGCTCAGTAGCCATATTTGGTCTCTGATGAAGTCTATCGTTCAACGAGCGACCATGAAACACAGCCGCACAATGAAAGACAACTCGTAATTTGCTCGTTTTTCAGGGTTCACTGCAGAATTATGTGGTAGACACTATCGCTTGAGGCAACTTAGCTCAACCTGGTGTTCAGGGACTTCTTACATTCTGATTACTAATGACGGCGCCGTACTGCAGAAGCAGCGTTTCATCCCGTAGAAGTCTTTTGCGCAAGCATGACAACCTCCTTGATGCCAAAGCTTAATTATTGCCGAAAAGCAGTCTCATTTCGCAATGGAGCAGGAACTTCATAGTGACCACTGACTAGCTTCACTGAATTACACACGATTGACAAGGTTACAATGTCCTCACGTGGATGGGACGGCTGGAACGTCATGGTGTCACCCAACTTTAGTTTACAACCTGGTGACCATACCTGTCAAATTAGTACCACCGTGACAAGTGCAATTCATCGAGACCATCTTTTGCGACTTCCTTTGGAGCAAGCCGCTGAGAATCCAACCAGACAACGATCTGATTGCATAGGGATACTCGTGTTTTCCAGGTTTCTTGTCCATGACGCAGAGAGCCTCAGACATGTCACAGCCGACAAGGATGGTCACTTCTTCACTAGGAATCTAATCGAATGGGAGATCCCTCAGGTATGATTATCACTGAGCCTCTTCTTTTATCGACGGTACAGGTCGTGTTGGTAGATCGGTCACTGAATAAGCATCATTTATATGAAGCGTCTCTTGCCGAGCCACGGAAACAATCCTTAGGCAGACAGTCTTGCAACGAGTGGTGCTCTGTCTTTGTTACAGTTCGGTGCCCAGTAGCTACTTTAAGCTTGTTGTTTTGCTTGCTTGTTGATAATAACCGTGGGCGTTTTAGTTCACCTGGTATGGCTCCCCAAAACCGCAAGTCTTAGGTGACAACCAAAGGTGGAGCTCCTATCAGCAGGGACTATGTTGTCACGGCTGCCAACGCTGGACTCACAGGGTTTGCGAACCAGAAGTCACAAGTGCGCTTTATATAACAGTAACCCAAGACATTGTTAATTGTCTAGTCTTCCTTTGTAATAACTGCAGAGCAGGATTTAACGCCCCTAGTCTAATGCATGTCCGACTAGTGATGCCACGCACTCCCTTGGTTGTCCCATTACAATCTGTTACGCCAACTCACAAATCGAACAACCGACGAATAACGTCTACTGCCAGACAAATAATCTGCTGGACCCCGCCACAGCGATTTCTAAACCTTCACTCTTACTTGAGAGTTTAGCCGCTTCAAGTGGAACCGCTGATGTCTAGCAGCCAGCTAAACAGACCGAGGTGGTTACCTCTTTCAATCACCCAAGTAGCAACGTTAAGATTTCTGCTGTTTATCGGAGCGTACATGTGATAAGTAGAAACAAAAGAACCAGTGGAGTCGATCCTTTAGACGCGAATAGCTCGTTAGTCAGGCGACCAGAAACTCTTAATAAAGTTAATGCAAAAGACAAAGGAAATTATACTGGAAGTAACCTCAAATACGCTGAGGTTCAGGTTGTTGCCGGTATAGACCAAAAGTCCTCTGGTAACCCCAATAGTGTAATCGTTTCTAATGTTGCAGAATCGCCGGCGACATAATTGGCTGAGCGTGATCATCATGACCGCCAATTATGGTTCGAAATTTGTGCCGTAACAAGATTGGAGTAATGCTGCAGGTCAGCTAAACTCCAACGGCTTTCCCGGCCTAAGTCGGTTGCTCTAACGCAGTTTTCCCGTCTACTGAAGGTAACCTTCGGAAGCCATCAGCACACTGAGATATCACTCACGAAAACGCACCTACTTCAAGGTTCTAGTATGGCCCACGTACACCTAAAACCTGATCTTCCATACCCGGAAATAATCTACAGAAGGGAGTCGGAAAATAACTTCGATAACTCTGACCGAAGTGTAATCATACTTGGAGTGCCAGAGTCGTCTACTTTGAAATCATCGCCAGATAACGACCTCTCCCAACGACGATTCATCAGAGGTAAGCTTTTCTAAAAGATATTATCTGCACCAGGGTAAAAAGAATGCCAAGACCGAGCCATCTTACCCATCAATACGCATAAAAACTGCTGGGAGTTGAAATTCTCGCAGCCGACATGTTCAGTGTGGTTCTAAATTCATGGCGCTGTCACCTGTCGACTGTGCCTAGATATATTCGGGTTCACAAAACGCTTCCAAGAAAACTGAGACAACTTAAAAGATCGTCACTTTCATTTCCAACCCTCGAATTGATGGTTAGTGTCTCAGCAGGTTGTGATCTTCCGAAACAAGTTTTCTCAAAAAACTTGCTCTCGCCGACTCCTTGTGAGTCGGCCTCTGCCCATGTGTAACTAAACTTTCAGCAACACCAACAGTAGTCACTCGTCTATAGGTAACGTTACCGGACAGTCGAATGGTAACATCTGGGACATTCGTAATAAACTTAAGTGACTGGAGCTGCGTGTACACTAATATTTCAAGCTTGGCGAATAAACTTCCGGAGCTGGGATTGATCCACTTTGAAAATAAATTCGACATTATACCATTTACAGAGACGTGGCTGCGGCCGGACGTAAGGGACGTAGACGTAAATCTTCCTGAAATGTATGTTTTAAGAAGGAAGTGGACCGATAGGCGGTGTGGCGGGGTAGCACTGTACCTCTCTAATAAACATAGACCACGTGAAATTAGACGATGCTATTTTTCGTCTAGTACCCGAGTTCGTTTGGGTACGCATCCGTCTTTGTTCTAATAAGCCCCTCACCTTAGTTATTATCTACTGTCCACCCGCAAGTGACACGGTGTTTGACGGCAACCTAGCCGCTGCTTTACTCAGGGCCATCGGATTGACTTCAGGTTGTATTATGATACTAGACGGTTTCAATCACCCGGATAAAAATTAGGACCCTTCTATCATCTTTCATATTCACAAAAATTTCTACATAATTTTCCGGAACCGTCTACATCAAATATTGGGGAAAATCTTCGATTGTTCAGTTTCTCCATCCTGAATAATCTTTTTTCTGGCATGACCTTGCACAGAAGACCTACATTAACCTTGTGAAGCAAGAATTGATGTAACTACTCAGCATTTTTTATCGAACATTGAACATTTTGAGAACTGTCGTTTCAGAAACATGTTAGCTAAATGCTTCTTCATAAACTAACATTTTCCTCTACTATTATGTCTGATTTTTAACATTATTTATATAATTGGTGTATTGTACAATTAACAATTTTGAGTATGGTATGTGTTTCACGTTACTATGTGTATACTGATCACGCTTTCTGAGTGTGTTTCTCACAAATGCGTTGAGAAATATACCATTATTATTATTATATCGATTTCAAAGCTCTGATCGTGCACTCTGGTCGGGACTCTTAGTCTGTCGCGTCGTTTCTACAAACCACTATTAAATTAGGGTTATTTGGAAATGTACTAGGTCCCACCAGATGACGCCAGGATTTTGCACCGTCCAGTTTGGATCTAGTCTTAACTAACGAGCCTGGTTTAGTTGAGAACCTCAGCACAAAAATGCCCGTAGGTTGCAGAGATCGCGCTATAATTTTGTTCTGATTTGTTCGTGCCTCTTATAGGGTGGTAGTTGATCCCCCAACGTTACGTAGCTACTTAACGGGGATTACGTAAGTACGAACGACTACATTCTGACGGCCTTTCAAAACTTACCGTCTTTACTCTCCGTGGAAATATTTTGGCACTACATTAAAGCCACTAATGACAAGGCGACTAACCTATTTATTCCATTAAGAATCAACAAAAGTAATAGGCCATCCCATGGTACTCGCGAATATACGAAAGAACTTACTTGTACTAAGCGTTATGCATGGATGCAGTTAAAATTAACCCGGATCTCGGAGACTTACGATCAATGTTGCTTATAAGAAGCAGGTGTAACGAGGTTTATCGTAGTGAAAAACATGAATTACAATCCTTAGCGGTAGCCCGATTTAGACAAATCCCCAAGTGGTTTTATAAACAATTATCTAAAAAGGCTTCAGTAAGACCTGATATTACCAATCTGCTTACAAATTCTGGCCTGAATGACACCAACCTGGGGTCAGCGGAAATCATTGGAGACACGCTTGAAAGGACGTTCCTGGAAGGTGACACCGCATCCACCTTGTTTTCCAATTGCGGAACCCCTACGTCCAGTGTCCTCTCTGTCCTCAACGACGTCGACTTTATCCTTACCACTGTTCTTGCGAAGCTCAAAAAATGGAACCCTAATAAGTCTCAGGGTTTTTACAACATACCACCAAGACTGCTAAAACATCGTGCGGATAGCCGAGTTGCAGTCATAAGTGGCTTGCTTTGGAAGCCCTTCGAGGAAGGTGAACTACCTGTTGGCTGGAAGCAATGTGAAGTAATGCTACTCCACAAGGGCGGTGCGCGTAACTTGCCTTCCAACTACAGACACATTTCTATTCTTTGTATCTGGTTAAAGGTAATAGAAAGCGTTCTTGATGACGCTGCCCGACAACATCTCAACGTGCACGGAATGATAACCCCTAAACAGCGCGGTTTTAAACGAGGTCTTTCGTGCGTAACCAATCTAATAACCGCTCACGAGCAGTGGACTTGTTACGTAGGGTTAATGGTGTGGGCTATAGATAAATGACTATGGCCTAACACTAACTACATATTACATCAGAAGGGTACACAGCTGAGTAGGGAGGGGTATAACACAAAGAGGCATAAACAGGAAGATAACTAGAAAATAACCAAGCCAGGATACTCACGTACAGTAAAAAATAATGTCCGAGTTGATAATAGTGTGGATAGCAGTATCCAGGTGTATGCTGTGCGCTGGTAATGTTGTAGGGATAGGATCACGTGGATATAATGTGGAGCGGTACAGTTGAGGTGTAGTCCACGTTCTCGTGTCAGTTGGGTTTGCGCGTTGCTGAGTTGTTCACCACCCGAGATGCAGCGTCAGAAATTGTGTTGTTGCGAGTTTAGTCGCCTTCATGGGCGTGCGTCACAGGCCTGCAAGTTAACGCGCGTAAGTTGACTCAGTCGATGCGCGCGTGTGTGCGTGCATGTGGCCTTGCTTCTCGCAGTGTTGAGAGGAGAAGGCGTCACTGTCTGTATGGCGAATGAAGGCGAACTACGCGTAGTGGAGCCTGTGTGTGCAAACTGGACGGGGCTTGCTGAATCACGCAATGGCCTAAGGAACGCGTGATGTGTTTGTGACCTCGAGAACAGGCCATGGATACGTGAGTGAGTGGGACAGTTAACATGTAGTCTCCTGACTGAATGTGGGGTGAATGGATGGCTAGGATCGAGCCATCAGGTTTAGCACAGGGTGCTGAACCGTTACAGACTAAAGCGGTTGATTCTGGGGATCGAGTGAATATTATCCTGCTAGACCTCTCAAAAGCCTTCGACTGGGTTAACCGCGGCATATTGCTTTCAAAACTGCAGTGGTACGGAATTGGAGGAAAACTACTACGGTGGTTGGAGGCGTATCCGAGTGGACACATCTTCCCTGTCCGAGTTAATGGCACCCATTCAACAGTTCGAACTACCAAGTGTGGGGTACTGCAAAAGTCAATTTTCGGGCTGCTGCTGTTCACCCTACGCGTCAATTAAGTACCGTCGCTTTTGTCTTCGAGAGTTCTGTTGTACGCAGACGATACGACGCTTTGGATGGTTATTCGTGAACCCTCTGATGAATCCAGTCAACAATCAGATCTTGATACACTGTGAAACCGGCGTAGATTTAACAAAATACCCCTGAATGCGGCGAAGTGTAAGGTCTTGAGGCTCCGTCATAATAGTGCGACTGTGTATCACCTTGATAATGTTGGACTTTGTGTTTCTCAACAGGAGAAAGACTTAGGGTCAATTAACACTCGGGATCTAGGTTTCTCCGTTAACTACAAACTGATGGCACGCGTGTCTAAATTCATCAACCGTACCCTAGGCTGCCCAACACCGATAAACTTCACTCCCATTTATTCCACCGTAGTTCGACCCGTATTATAAGTAAATATTCGAGTCGGTTCCCCTTATCGCCGGAAGGATGTCTTAATGCTTGAATAAGTTCAACACAGGGCTACAAGGCAAGTGAGGGACCTCCGGTACATGAGTTATCAGGGCAGATTTCAAAGTTTGAATCTTTTTAACCTAGAGTTTCGAAGGATCAGAGGAAACATACTAGCCTACAAAATTTTAACCGACTGCAATCAACTTTGATCATCCATTCTTCCCAGAATTGAACGTTCAAGTTCCAGAGGGAATAGTTTCAGTCTTAAGCATTAGCGCTACCGTTTGCTTTACCGGTGTCATTCAGTTATACTCTGGATGGACCCCTTCGGGAACAACCTGTCAGATGAGGTTGTCTCAGCCCCGACCCTCGACGTATTTAAGATAAAGCTGGACAAACATTTCAGGGTAACCTCTGATATTTTCAGTCGGCCTGCTCTTCCACACAGTTTCCCAAAGAAAAAGCAACCAGTATACTAGGACATACACGAATCAATGACTGGCATGTTGTAGGGTGTCTGTTTTGTGTGTCTGTTGTGTGTTTGTTTTGTGTACCATGCCTGACGAGTGTCTGTATGTATGTCCTGTTGCATGCTGTCATAGTGGATATGGTGGATGTTTTGTGCACGTTTGCAATTGCCTGATGTAGGCAACTGGATAATTGTACCACACCCTTTGTTCTTTGTCAACTCTTGTCAACCTCTTGTCAACGCTGTGCTTATCCCCTGTTCGAAGATTTCGCGACGATCCTCCTCAGTTCAAAATTGTCCCT
>JTDE01006940.1:0-30564 GCA_014338405.1 Paragonimus skrjabini miyazakii | reverse complement strand
ATTACTGAACAACCGTCACCCTTAGATTAAGAATCGTTACTCGATTGTTGATTCAGATTTACATGTAATATCCTTGGGCAGAAAGACTGTTTATCACGGTAAGAATCAATAATTATGGCTTTAGTAGTTTGTTTAAAACTGTGTGAGGATCGAGCGCTTTGTTTTTCTAAAGTGAAATTACTGAACAAAAATCGACGACTGTCTCACTTTCTTATAATGAATATCTTTACGTGGAACTCCTCTTGAAAAGTAAACTGTGATCATTCACGCAATAGAAACATATCTTCTTACAAATAATCAGAGACGATGCAGGGATATTTCCTTGAATGATGTTTTATAAGCGGGGTACAACTTGCCAGTCTTTTCCACTACAAACTCCGAAACATAATAATCAATTCAGATTACCATAGATTATCATAGATTTGTTAAACCTTCAGTAAGCTAGACCGATCAAAAATCTCAACAGTGATTTACGGCACGTGGGCCACGCAATCTCATACAGTAAATCTGCATCATAATAACGTATTCCGTTTTCCAAAATGTGGAAATACGTGAAAATGCATTATGGTGCATTGTAAGAGTATCACAAAATATTTAGCTTTTCAAAACCTTTGTTGAGGGCAATATTACTACTATCCGTTTTATTTGAAATACAAACAGCGTAGGTTCACTAAATTCAGCCACAAACATTCCTCGTAATTCCGGTTAGGATTACTTTCTGTTGTTTGCAGTTGAGAAATAAAATAACTTTTTCCGTAGTAAGTGCAATGACTTCGTCGATACTTGCGAAGTCTAAATCTTTTTATTTAAATGCTGTCATTTGCATGTCTATTAAGGAAGAGTGGCAAAATTGTGGTTTATTTGTCGAAAGTTGTACATTGCTTACATTTTCCAGCTCTAGGAATTTGTTGCATCTAAATCTGGAAGCCCAGTTTAATACAATTAGCTTACATCGGTACATTAAACGAATCTATTATGAGTACATTATCAACAAAATGAATGGCCTCCTTTATTTCACGAGGTAGTCACAGGAGTTGTGTGACAGTAACAATTATGAATTCTCAAGAACTTTCCATAAATGTGTGAATCTTACAAAATTCTAGAGTATCACAAATGTTTAGTTAATTGGCTAATATGAATAGACCATATTAATCGATTCCTAATGTTGTACTAAAACTCATCATTTTATCCCAACTTTCGTCTGTTGTAATGTTTTTCTACAGTTGTGAACAAATCCCTGAGACAATCCGTCCACTGCATGTGTGAATAATACAATACCAGTTTGTACTGTCTGTAGATGATATTAATGTGGTAACCTACTATAAAGATATTTATATTTTTAAGGAAAATTTAGAGTTCTTTTTAAAACTCTTTGTACTCAACAAGCCCGAACGCAAGAGTTACAGCGGCTCAAAGCTGGTTAGTCACTGACTGCATGTTACAGCCAGAAACCGATTGTGTCATTGAAATGCGCGTGGACAGATGCCGCCGGTTGTAAGACACGACAGTAGTTCTTCGCCATATAAGAGGGGCTGAAAGCCGATGATGACGTCATTACACAGATATGCTGTGTGTTTCAACGGACTTTGCTTTAACACTGTAACTTGCTACTTTCGCACAAAATAGCATGACAAATATATTAGTTAGGTTGGTAGTGACGTTTTTCTTCACTGACGTTTCTGATAACATTCGATTAGCAAAAGCTTTCTTCTGTATTAATCGAACAAAAGTAAATTCAATCTGGAGCACAACACAACTACTCAAGTTTGACAAATTTTAATAGACTTTACGAAAAAGAATTAAAATTTGAACAATTATCACTGAACCAATCATCGTTCAATCACTGATCATTGCCAGCATCTAATTTTTGCTGCATTGCCAGATCTAACTGCCGGGGTAGGCGAAAAACCAACTTAGATGCATGATTCACTTGTTATGACACCTGTGATAATTTGGTGTACTGTGACTCGTCACCGACTACATTGGCTGAACTCAAGTCCGAATCCTCGCGAATAACTTAATACACTATCCCAGGCGGCAAGAGTGAATAAATCACGATATTCTTCGAATTGGCTAATTAACTTATAATGAGTATGTTAATTACAGTTTCAGGTATAAGATTTCGCCTCAAGCTACAGACACTTATTCTTTAAAGTATATGGCAGCTTTTCTGAATTGAATTCAGTCAGTCTGCTGGCCAGCAAAATGTTTTTGCATTTTACGGATTGCGTTTGCATAAGTTACCACCTGACGAGCAAAATGGAAAATTATTGGGTAACATTTACGGTTATCTCTTTTACAAAGTTGTGAATGAGGTCCAGTGTTTACATATGAAAACTTAACCGTGTCTAGTGTAAGGTAACTTGCGCAGTGGCCAACACTGATGTCTCATGGAAAACTGGCTGGATGTCTAACAGCGGCGGTGGTAATGATATGCTTTACAACAGAAGCGAAACTGAAGTATCATGCTTCCTTTTGAAGAATGTTCTTCGGAAGGTATTCGACAAAGCGATAGCATTTAGCAACCGTGAGATACCTCCCATGTGCATTCATATCTGTAATGAATGTATATATGTACGTTTGTCACAAACTGAGGTTGAAGAGGCTGATGTACAGTGCGAAGGGTTGGAATAAACGTATCTAGTTCAATGAAACCCCATTTTCGAAGTAGACGGCTTACAGACAGTAGAATGTGGAAAACAATGGATTCAATGACAACAGAAAGAAAACCGCTTATTTTCCTGTGTAAACGCTTTGGAGAAATAGAAAATTTTCAAAATCTAGGATTGAACAACTATAAACTTCTGAACATCAGTGGAGTCAGTGGAGGAGTTTGTGTGCACGAAGAGAACGGAAGATTGAAATCGATGTCATCAGAACGTAGTATAATACATTATAGTACATACTGTCGACTGTTAAACTTCAATTTAAGTGATACCGTCAGCTTGGATTAAATATCTCAAGCTGTGACTCACTGTATGACATACATTTGCGATGGAGATTTAGGCAGAAGAATGTTTCCGACCAATATTTGGGAACAGTAAACAAAATAATGCTGAATGTTTATTAATAAACTTGAAAACATCAATGCTTTTAGACGTATTGCACTACAAGATAAACGTACTGTACAGTTAAGTCAGTATACCGCACAACTTTAGGCCGACAATGTTCTTTCTGTCAAAAAAACCAATAAAATTTTTCATCAATAACGATAGAAGACATACGTCGAGAGAGGTTAACATTTTGTTTACTCTCTTCAGTCACGAACATGAAACATTTGAAACAGTTGACTTTTTGTGAAATCTTATTTCTCATCAGAAGTTACCTTTTTGTCTCCCAGTTGCTTATCTCAAGGAACTTATACTTTTATGTACAGAGGTTATCCGTTTTGATTTTGCAGGATCATCTTATAAGCAAGTAGATGGTGTAGCAATGGGTAGTCCATTGGACAAAACACTTGCAGGTATATTTTAAGGAATGACTGAATTAAAACTATCTGATGCTATAGGTAGTGCCAGCCTTTATAAGCGATATGTAGATGATATTTTGATTTTCACCACTAATATTCATTATGCTCCACTTTTAAACTTTTTTTATTCTGCTCATCCTAATCTTTCTGTTTCTCATGAAGAGGAAACAAACAATAGTTTATCCTTTCTAGACATTTCGCCCACTAGAAAACAGGATGGGTCACTACAACGCTCAGTACACCGCAAGGCTACTTGGAGCGGTCAGTATTTGCAGTTTTCTTCATTTGCACCAATCATTTATAAACGAGGTCTCGTGAGACCTTTGTTTCATAGAACCCGGGAGATATGCACCGATGACTGCCTGCATTGAGAGGAGGAGAGATCAAAGAAAGTGTTGCTTGCGAACGGCTATCCTGAGAAGTTCATCGATGTTCACAGCCAGAAAAGACTGATCAAGACTGTCGTGAGTACGGTCCCTAAGAAGCAGGTCTTTTTGAACCTTCCTTTCAAAGGCAATCAGATCACAACTGATGTAAGTCAAAAATTACAGTCTGCTCTAACTCGTACATACCCGACTGCTGAATTGCGGTTGCTACTCACAACTAGAAGCGTCGCTCAGCTTATTCACAATCGTGTCCTACCGAAATGTTCTGTCTCCCATGTAATCTATCAGTTCACTTGCAGTTGCAGTCATGTCTATATCGGCAGAACGGATCGGTGCCTACGACAAAGAATGGCTGAACATGTGCCCAAGAGGTTGGTGCGCGCCATGACGCAACAGGCAGTGGCAACAGAACGAATGAGACGAAATCCGACCTCATCCATAGAAAGGCACATCATGGAAACAGGTCACGTTGTTGACCCTGCCAGTTCGTTTCATGTGTTGTTGCGTAATCGGAATCCGAAGTTGCTTGCCTTCTCCGAAGCTATGCTGATCAATACTCGCTGTCCGGTCCTGTGTGTACATAAACTGTTGACTCACGCAGTTTGTCTGCCCTGGAACTGATAACAGTCCTTGTTTTGTGTAAACCCAATCGTTGATTGTTTCTCTTGTTGTTGCTATCCACATGTCCTATATATTCCAATGTTTTACGTTCGTGACTGAAGAGAGTAAACTAAATGTTAGCATCTCGCGACGTATGTCTCCTATCGTTACTGGTGAATTGGATCAAGGGAACGCAGTGTTTTAAATAAAATTGTTAGTAATTTTCAGTTTTCGGTTCACACTGAAATCATCGTAGTCGAACAACGCATAGGCAGATTTTCTACTGATAAATCCATATAAGATACTGTCTCACAACAAACCATCAGTTATTTTGAAATCTCATTATTAAGGTATTTACACGGATAATTTAATCTTGGAAAGAGGTTGGGGTTTGCTGTTCCAGTTGTTAGTAATATTAGCAGTAGTCGCCGAACTGGGGTAAAATTTGGTTTGTGTACGTGGAAGTTCACTTGCTTCAACTGTGTTTACCACAAGAACATCAAACAGTGAAATATATTTGTTTAACTACTGATCATACCTTATGTGGCAAATTTGCAAGACAATTTAATGATCACGGTTGACCTGCCGTAGTCCCAATTGTTGCCAATTTGGTTTAAAAACATTAAATTATCGAAGACATATCATAATCATTCATTGAACTTATGAAACCAAGAAGTGCTAAGGCACTGTTGTGCCATTGGGATCACTCCACGGTAGCCAGTGATATTTCAGCGTCCGTCAGGAATGGACATCATGGTGGATTATTTGTAAAATTAAAATCCCCGTCAAATTACGGGACACGATTAGCTTATAGTATCAAGCGATAGTCAGTTCTGTCACTTACGTTTGCACTTGTGCATGGCATGAACTATCAAAAAATTAACTATATACCAATGCGAACAGATTTCTTCTAAATATTTTGTCCCACGTTCTGATTGAGTTCATTTACGGTTGCAGTAGCGGCTGTATAAGCGAGAGAGATTGACAACTATATCAGTGAATAGCAGAACACACAGAAAATACTCTTTGAATCTACTAAGGCCATCATAAACTCAAATTGTTTAACCAGCCCCTCAAAAACCCATAACGTTGATTGTTGAATGTCAACAGATCATCAAGCTGACTCATTCACAATAGTGTTGCGTAGCCAGAAACCAAACTTACCGGACTGTAAGAAAGCAAACTTTAGCTGAACTTACTACACACTGTGCTGTGTACCAAATAGTGACTGACGCAGCATATCAGGTTGTTGTGATAGTTATTATGCTATATTTGTTATGGATATGTGCATGTCTTCTTTCTTTGTGCCCATCTGTTTTGTGTAGAAGATTTACCTTATTTTTGTAAAGACAAGGTATTAACACGGAGCAACATCAACTTTCTATGTTCTGACCAAGATTTGTAAGAAGATTCCAAACGTAATGAATTCATAGCTTGGTTTGGTCTACGGTACTGTTCCATGCGAATCATAAATACCATTAATTATTTTCCCTAAAATAAACAAGTTTACAAACATTAATTTAACGGGAAGGTTTTAGAAATATAGTATTTAAGTGAAGCGGTATTTGCATAGCCGCATACTTTCCAATATATGCACGTAAACAACTGCTAGTCAATAAACATTTTGTAAGTTGATTTTTTACACGAATTGACTTTCTATTTGATGCATGCAGTCATGTTCACTTTGACCTATATTGGAAGATACAAACGACCAAGTTGGTCCTTGGACGATCTTGATTCATATTGCGTTACTCGTTTTCAATCTGGCTTCTAACTAATCTATCTGCTCACATGATCAGTAGTACAACTGCGTTGTGCATAAAACTGCAAAATGTCTAAAGACCGACAGTGATTCGTATCAAATGTATTAACGTCTAAGTATAATGTTATCCTGTGAAACTATTATGCATTTTTCGAAGACCAACAGAATTGAATAAAATTATCCTTGTCAAATAAGGAGTGATAATTTAAAAAATACACTGATTGTCAAAGATCGAATATTCTATTCTCTTAATGGTGAAACGCTGCGACCATCAGATGAACTTTCTGGTCACATAAGTAAAGGTATTCACACAAACAGGTTCACTTTTTGCGACTTATTAGACCTAAATTGTCTGCAATTGGACAATTGCAAAAAAATAGTGGATTCTTTTCATATTATAGCCTTTGTAATTAAAAGGCTAAATAGCAAATTTCATTAGGTTGTACCATTTTGTTTTGTCGAACTTTTGCCGCATTTAAATAATCATTGAGATTAGCTGGAAACTATATTGTACTCAGTGCATATAATCGGATCCTTGATCCCGGAAAACAGTTGCTTCAAAAGTTCAGTAACTTTGAAGCTTCAGACTGTTTCTTACTGAGCCAAATGTGCCTCGAAGCAAGCAACCAATTGTCATGTCTACGGATACGTAGTTTTTTTCAGACAAAAATGCAAAACCAATTTTGTGATGCAAATTAATTGTAAAGTTTTGGTGGATGAGTTAAAAATGTCATTTGCAGTGCAACCGAATGGATTCTGGGACACACAGAAAAAGTTTATCTGATTTTTCCACGGTTTTAACTTTTTCAGAATGTTTCAATTTGGACATCACTCATGTTTGAGTACACCCAGATAAACATTTTGGACAGACTACTTAAAAACGGAGCATTAGACTCGAGTTTTGTTTTTATCAGAGCTCATCAGTAGTGCATATTATTTTTTAAGCTGAAATTTGCATTTCGACTCTCGTACTTGTGAAAACAGTGTGTTAACCACAACGCCAGTGAAGTCACACTAAACGTGATCGATCAATCCTTTCTAAACGCTCAACCACAAACTCGTGTGTATATTGTTCAGATTGCTCAGCGGTCTCGGTAGAAGACAAACTAACTGTCCTCTTAACTCTAATCGATAATTAGGCGATCAGGAATTTCTCAGTTAGGTTAAAGTCACGGACGTCAATGAATTTACTGAGGTTGAACTTCGGAGATTTTGAACACAGATATCAGCAGGCCAAGCCCATTATACCCAGTTTATCCCAGATACTAGCTCTCAACGAATATATCGTGAACAGCCCACTACTGTGTTTGCAGCGTGCGGCTTGGTCATTCACAAGGCATAGCAATTTTATTTGGGCATAACCTGAAACGACCAAAATACTACATAGTAACTTGTGCACACCATTTTTGGTTACCAAAAGTAGTTTCAAACTGATCGTTTCATTTTGCCATTCTTATTCTTTCTTATGACAGAAGAACAGCTTTGTGTAGCGCTCAACACTCTCAGTCTCGATCATGACTAACAGACCTTAAGAAAACTAGAAATTACACTCCGGGAAGAATCTACTGCGCGGTTTTCGATAAATGTGCTATCATGTTCAAGGTTCCAACCTATACTGTTACCTTGGCGAGGTGGTCGGGCTCGTGTACCGTTTTGATCCGGCGGGTTATGTTTACTAGGACTCCGGTCCTTCCAGGTGCAACCTTGTCAGATAGGTCAAATGGGAGCAGTCAAACGAAAAGCAGGATTGTATGTCGCACTACTGACCGCATAGGAGTGCTTAAGTAGTGAGGCACGATCCTATGAGCATACAGCAGAACTATTTTCATGGTTGCAGCACTGCGGTGTTCCGTATCAGAAAGAAGTGGGTTAGAAAAAGTACCGTCAAACAAAGAGCACTCCGAGCGCCCAACGGTTGACCGTGACCGCCGGCGTATTATCCACTACGGTCGAAAAATATCTGGTATCTTGCAAAAGCCTGATATAGATTCGAGTACATTCTCTGCGCGCAGCAGTGCTCAGAATGAGACATCATTGCCTTATTCACTACGCCCTCGGACTAGGCAAGCCCCTCACTGCCAAGTGAATCACACTCGTGAGTCATTGGCTCCGGATGAGGTCCTCCAAGAAAACCCTATATCCTGTTGTCTCGCGGGTCAGACTTTTGAGTTAGAGATTCGGGGTGGGCTCCCTCAAATCAACCCCCCCCCTGTTTTCTGCATTATAATGTGTCATTAGTACTTACTAAGAACAAAACCACATGGTGATCAAGCAACAACGTCGTCACGAAATACGAAGACCCTGACTGCTCCATTGAGCAAAGTGTGTAGGTGTCGCTTGCCTGGATGGAGTCTTCGTGATCACTCAAACCGCTGGTTAGAGACGCTATCCGAGATGGCGAGGTGCCGCAGTCAATGGCGTACCTGTATCCATACCACTTCTAGTTCTTCCGCTTAGTCTTCTTTTATTAGTCTTCAACCTTCTTAGTAACGTTTTCTTCTAGGATATTCTACGTCATTATTGAGGTAAACGGCGGCCCGAGCCACAGTACCTTTTGTCATGCTGACAGCTGTTATAATGATGATGATGACGTGTCCACAGTGTGATGGTTCTGTCCGTTTGCTAATGAACCATCATGGAATTTTAATAATGGAATGCATCAGAAATCTGTACTTCCTGCAAAGCTTCATTAATACAGAAGCAAGTTGCACATGTTACACTACACCCCCACCTCAACTCCACAAATGATTTTGCTACGGAAGATAGTTGCTTTTCGTGAATGACTTTGTTTTTGGGACCTACCGGAATCAAACTTCCATACAGCACCGCTCATAGAACAACTAGTCTCTCTTTACTATGTCACATGTGTATTCTAATCTATGCTCTTTTATTTTGCATTAAACAAGGAAGGTTCGGTCATCTAAATGTGGTAAAAATGCAACAGATTTCGGTTAGTCAGGTTTCAGTGGGAAACGTTTACGATGATATTGTTTGATGAGTTACACTAACCGTCCTTCAGCTACTTGCTTCACGAGATAAAGTAACCCGCCGGTTTCTTAAAGCACCGAAAACAAAAAAACTGCTGGTTTTAGCCAAACTTATCTTTGAACTCAACATTTTTTTTATCTAATAAAGAATTCGCCACATTCTCAAACACAATCAGTCAGCATTCCGGTCAATTCGCTGTTTGACAAGGTGACCTCTAGAGAGTGTGCGCATTCACTCGGAGGATATGACTTGTTCAGTGTGGTTTACATGGTCCAGTTGCTTCTATGACAGTCTGTATCATCACGTTGCTCGAGTGTTGACATTTTGTTTTATTTTGGGTATGCGTGCGTGAATACGTTTGATTGAGCAAACTAAGTCATGTTCATATTTTACTAATAAATGGTTTTGATGACTACGAATGATTTTGACCGGATTGTACATGGAAAACGTCTACCATAATTCCTGACCTGTTTTCCTGTAAATGTTTGCAGCTCTATTGAAACCGACAATTCCTTGCAACGTGTTAGAATTCCGGTGAACAGCCCAGGTTATACATATGCTCACGACTATGTCATTAATGGTGAGAGCATGTGAACATCGGAAATGATATCAGTTGCAGAAATCGTAACGGAAGTCATACATATCTATTAGAGGAGTTCAGTTTAAAAGTCGCTTACTCTATCCGTTTCCAACAACTAACTCTTGATGTTCATTCACTAACACACGGCATGACTTTTCTTATCACGTCAACCTTGAAGCCTGTTCGCTTAATACTGTTTGAAAATTAATAACCAAATTCTTCACAACATATTTCACTGAACTTCACATCAAGTATTTGCTTAAGGCAGGACAATTAGCCGTATACCTATATCTTTTAAGGCCATTATTATTTATGTAAAGAATTTTATCAATTTCGACAAATAATGTCATATAGGAAGAAAACCATTGCAACTTTGTATATCGTGAAAGCATATGCACCAATCGATTCCCGGTGGTAATTCAATAGAACTATTTCCAATACTCAATAGTTTGTTGAACGGTCATTATTTTCTCATTCACAAAGGGACATTATGTTTAATATACTTGAAAACTTACAGAGATTCGCTAAATCTGTCCAAGTGTCCAATAAAAATGGTTGCCTTATATGAATCTGGCTTAACCATATATTGACAAGTTCACATACTGTTCAAATGTATGATGGACAACGTCTTCACAAATCTAATCTTAGTAGTCAGAAAAACAAATCAACCACGCTGCCTGTAACAAAGCTTGTTGTTGTTGTTGTTGTTGTTGTTCAACCTCACTACGTCAAACATTTATTGGCTGACCAAATAACTGGAATCCTACCAAACACATTCAGCTTTAGAATTTACAAAACCTGAATATCCTCCTCAGGATCTGGCGTGACAGCGTTATTAGTTGATGGTTGTGAGTGAATTTTCAACAAGTATATTTAGTAAACAAAATAGGCCATATACCTTGTCTGTTGTAAACGTTCTGGTATACCAAGGTCGAGCTGTAACCTTCGCAATTGTTCTAGTCAGACTTTGCTCCTGTTAGGCTTCAGGATGAATGTATTATGTATATGAGTGTGACAAGATTTATCTTATACCTTCTGTTCTCTCTCTCCTACTTACTTCCATAGTGGACGAACTTCATATTCATATGTACAAATATCGTTATAAACTATACAAGTCACCTATATATAATATATTTCGGAAGGAACACTATAGGCCTAGGTTCGCACGTATTTTTACCATCTTCAACTGAGAAGGTGTTTGGTTAATTTGGTAAAACAATTTCTGTGAATCACGTTTTTTCTTACAAAAGTTTTTGAAAGACACCCTAACTCTGACACTTATCAGCAACGCTGGTCTGTGACATTGAGGCCTCAAATTCGTGAATTTTCTTCTGTATTTTCTATTCTATCAGACAATTTCAAAAATCCACCGCGATTAAACCGAACTATTATCCATACCATTAAGAATAGCCATGTACCGTTCATTGGAGAGCAACATTTTCAAACTACATCTGATAACATTTAGTTAAGTTATGCAAGAAAAGCGGAAGTTATTTTTTAAAACTGAAAACAGCATTGCAAAAATGGTAATCAGACACTCTGTATTCGGTTATGCAAATTTAAGTTGAATCAACTCACAATCATCCTTCAGTGATTGAGACATGATTGCGACTGTAATCCTGGAACGTTACGAACTTCTATTTAATTCCAAACTTCCGTTTAGTTCATGTGCAAATCTTGAATGCCATACTATAAAGTTACTATACTTTGGTATGAAGAATCAGTTGGTTCACACAGATTTTATTTCGTCACAAAATAGTAAGCTAAAGAACACGTGATTAATATAATGCATATCGGGTCAAACACTCAGCACAATTTCTAAGGTCATCAAGTCCATCACTCTGTTAGGACAGTATTGAATGTACACAATTACAGAAAGTTGGTGCCAGTTTGATGACACTCAACGACGCACAGTCGCTTGGTAAAAGTTGGAAAAGTTTTATGACGTTGCCGAAGCTGCCTGTGTTGATGCTGATGATAACTATGACGATATTCATGTCTAGGATGACGATTTTCAAGATGATGGTGTTGGTGAAGTCCTTTAGACAGAATGGTAGATGAGGCGAATGAAAAAGATGAAGTGGAGCAATAAAAACATACCATTTTAAAACAGTTTCTTCCATTCAGAAATTTGAACAACATCGCTGAAACATGAAAACTGGTAGATCCAAACACTTCGTATCGACCCATCAGTACCAGATATACAATAACATGAAACATTTTTATATTGAACAGACAGTGACGGATGGTATGAATGATCGACTGATGGGTCAGGAAAGTTCACTAAGTCCAGAGCAGGGTCATGCTCACGAACAATTGTTTCTGAACACACAGGGCCGGCCTCATTTGACTGATCGCGATAGCCTCAGCAAACCGCAAGAGTCTTGGATCGAGATGACGTAATAAGATTCTGAATGCACAAGCCGGATCGATGACGTGATCAGTGGTCAGGATGTGTTTTGCGACTGCGGACACTGGTTGTTTGAGTGTTCCAACAACAGTACCGTTGTTTAGTAATGGCAAGTTCTGTACCCATTTAGGCAAGTGTTCCTTCATTTTAGAAATCAAACAGCCCTCGGTTCTGCCTGTGCAATTTTCCTTGTAGTTACATGTAAATTGGTAGATACAGTATGAGGTAGCACAGGCTGGTCTTCTCTGATTGAAGGCACAGGCAACTTGTAGGTTCGAGCTAGTACACATAGTTCGGCTGAGTTGACTTTTCGTTTTGTCGAATTTGTCAGTGTTTGCGTTGTTTGATGCATATTGTAATAACCTACAAAAGGCAATTGTATATAAACCTTCTTCTTTCTTACAGTGACCACCGGTTCGGATGGCGGTTTCGGCCTACTGGACCTATCCATGAATGCTTTTGGGTAACCATTTGATTGTACTACAGTCGAGATCAACTATAATTCCTCCACATTACTGGTTTGTGTACAAATTCGTCTCGCGCGTGTGGATAGTGTATTCACTAGTGCGCGCTTTCGATGGACCGGTGTGGAACCACCAAAAGTTTAGGTACTGACAAGACCACGTGGATTTCCTATTAATATCTCTTTTGATAGTCATCCTCCGGACGACTTCCATTTTTACTTCTACCGTATGATATTTATGTTCGTTATATGCAAAGTGTACACCTAAGGCAGAAGAAAAAAACATCCAGCGCATCTGTCTAACTTGCAATTGTCTTTTATTCGATGAAAATGAAAGTAGCAACCAAGTTGGTTTGTATGTGAATAAAGCATTGTTTCGTGTGTCAATAAAATGAATTTCCATCTTGGTGAAGTATTTATATTATTTAACAAATTATTTCGATTAATTGCAATGTTTTATGCCATCTTCCATTTATTTTTCCACAATATTTTCTACTTGTTTTTCTTAACATCGAGAATTTGAGCCGTTTTGAAACACTGTAGAAAGTCAGACAGGTCATCAGTTAATGTCTACAAAAGAACCATGACCCACTGGGCTCTTTAATTTCGATGTCAAATCTGGGAGTTACGTAAAATCTAATAGATACTTCGGTTAATATACACACTCAGGCATTATTAACAATCAATGCAGATTAGATAGATGTAAATGTTCATATTGCTGAAATGCACCTTCGATGAGATTTCTTTCTATGTTGATAATATTATTGCGGGTCATTTAATTTGAAAGGTGTGCTTATGATCATATTGTCAAACAGAAAGATTTTAGTGTTTTTCATTTGCTATTTTTTAGTAATTTATGCATTCCATGAAAATTCAATTAGATCAGCAGTATTAGTCTTTGGACCAAAGTAATCTTTTGGACAAAAATGGACTTAGATTTTACCCATGTTTGAATCTTCATCATGTGCAACATGGAGTTTCGGATTGTTTTCAGGTTAGAACCATACGGAAACTTATTTGTGGAAATCAATTTCTGTTCAACAGTTGTCTTTACTACTTTATTGGCAGCCAGATCTTCACCCGTTGGAATTGTGAAGTCAATGCCAAATTCTGATTTCCCAGCTTTTGTGAACATTGCCAACATTTTATTAATACAGTCTTCATCATATCTGGTTTGTATCCCTCCGTATCTCCCTAACTCTGCTAGACTTGCTCTTATTGGTAACCCTAATTTTGTCTCCAATCATATAGATACAAACGTCCTCCGGTTTGTTATTGCCTTCTGATTGAGCGCTAAGTTTTAGATTTTATGGAAGCCACTTCTTCACCATTTTTCTGCCTTGGAGATGAGTTGTGTCGAAATATCGTCGAATCCAGTTGGTTACACAAGTTGAATTCTGATTTTCACTTATCCCTTAAACGTATGGGATAGCTCGACGTGGTTTTCCGTGCGTGCCTCCATCGCCTCCACAGCAGCAAAAGCATAAACTCCATTTTCGAACTGTGTTGCTAGAAGAACTGAGACTGGCAGATGCAATTGAATGCAATTTCAAAGTTCACTTCCTGACAGATAAGAAACGGAAGAAACGACTGACTAACTAGTCGAACGAATGGGGCATGCTTTCGGAAAATGTTACTGATAACTGAACTCAGAGGCAACAGAAATAAGTGGAAATTGGTAGATTTGTTATAAAAATCTTCTCGAAGTCGAGAAATTACGAAACACTGAACACCAAAAAGGCTTATTTACAGTGAGTTGGAAATAATGAAAGCAACACTATTTATAGTGCTCTGACAACCATTATGATAGTCTTCGTAAACTATAAAAAGCCTACACGCCTCGGCTGCAGTAATAGTATGCACCATTGACGACTGTTAACAAAGGCAAAACTTGAATCTAGTTCTTCATTAAATGCCTACAGGAACAAGATAGCTGCGATCAATTTTGAATGATTTTCAATTTACATGAATGCGAAAATCCTCTATTATTCAACAGTGATTTTTTGACAGCTGTTGAAATCATTTCAAAACTTTTCCATACCAGTGTTTTTCCACGTCTTAGAAAGTTGGAACGTTTGAAAACGTCTGAGAGTAACCTTTTTGGGGCAACTCAACTGATTCCTCCTCCAGCTTCTCAAATTCTGTTTGCGAATGAACAGTTCATACGATTTTCCGTGTGCATTCTGTAAGGCATTTGTTCGTCAGTAGCCAAACGTTTGTAAAAGGAGTCCACCGATGTCGGGTCACAGTCAACGTACCTCAACGATGTACATTGACCGCATCGTTTCGAAGTAAATAAGCCAAAATGGTAATTTAGACTAGTCCTACCCAATCTCTGCAATGTTTGTGTGTAGGTCCTAGATGTCATGCAAAGCGAATTGGAAGAAGCCTTGTGGTACACGGCTAAACAGGTTGTGGAGTGTAGAGTGTGTAGAGAGGTCATTGTATTGAACTGGCAAGCTGTTAAATTTTACAGAAAGTTTAATCCCTGGATACCGGGAAAAATGATGAAATGTGAATATAAAGTGAGGGACTAGAGAGTTCGTCTAACCAAGCCAATAGAGACAAGAACCTTTCAAGAAGTATTATTGACAGGTGTGTAGACAATGTAGAATTTCAGTTTGCAACTAGGGATATTAGTTGCACGTTCAAAATTCAGCAACAGGGAAGAATGTTGCCCTCGTCCCAATGGAGACCAACAATTGAATGTAGAAAACCTGTGAATCAGTGTTGTCGCAACTGGACATCAACAGGTTTCTACAGAATTTTTTTTTAAATATCACCATCCCGCAAGATTTTGATCTTAAATCTTAAGACCTTATTTGTGTTTAAGTCTCAGTCTGCGCTGTCATAGGAAGATTGAAATGAGCTCCAAACGGTGTCAGAACGAACTAAAGCATCAATATATGTTTAAGTCCTTGTGAGGTTGCTGAGATCAACAGTGTTTTCGGGTCGGAATACGTCGAAGTGCCTTTGTTTTCAATTTAGGATTGCGTGTATATTTTAATAAATCCTATGGAGATTGCATACATTTTTTGAATAGATCCTATGTTTCATGAACCACTTCACCTTGGGAATGGCGATTGTCTTCTATGAGAACGCATCTCATACTTAATTTAAGCGAGTATCGAGATTTCTGTTTAGCTTTGCGTAGACTGCCTGATATGCAATGCTTACTGGGTTCCGTAGGAACATTCAACGGGACCGGTAGCAGCTGCGTCATCGGCAGTTATTTCGGTGAGCTCAAAACCCAGCAGACTTATTAAGTCTCAGAAATAGACTGTTTAAAATCAAAAACCTTATTCGCAGTAACAGTCAGTAGAACGTTTAAGTTAGCAGTTCAGTATCCAATGAAGTGAAATGAATATCAACTAGCTCTCACTTAAATCCGTCATCGCATATAAACAGAAATGTATTCTGTGTAAAGAAAGTGATAGACCGATGAACGTGAACGTATAGAAGAGGAGTGGATGAATTGTGACAGTTACCAAGGTGGATGATGATATGGCGATGCTCCCTGGTGTTCTGAAACTGAAGGCATCATTTGACTCACCAGCATACACGTTTAGTCATCTTGGATGAAACGTAACTCGCGGAAACCAGTTTGAATGTGATGTGGATTTAGGTATGGCGAAACAGGTGACCACGAAGGAGAATATATATCGGAAAATAGAGAGGTGAAGTGGAATATGGAACGCCAGTATAGTTTCTACGAGGAGTCTGATAAATGGAGGATGATATTGGATGAATGAACATATGTCATACTTAGAAATGAAATACAAAATTACGCATTCTTCTCGAAGCTCTTATCGTGCGGCTTAGAACCGCGTCAGCTTGTAGTTTTGTAACTGTTCCGTCAGTTAGACCGGAGGTTCCTTGTGGGATGTCTGTTGTAAAGTAATCCATGAAATTAATTATTTTCCAGTGAAGGTTTGTATCTTGACTGGAGGTGGAAGCAGAAATTAAAGGCTCATGAGCAGTGAATGTTGCAAAGTTCACTTCTTTCAGTAGATGACTGTATTGCTTGACCGGTAAATAGACAGAGAGGATATCATAACCAGGAGTTCTATAGCTGACATGCGCAGGCGAAAACTGTAGCTAACAAAACAAAATCGATCGTTATTCACTGCCAGCACAAATGGTGAATTAGTGCATTGACGGTATGACTGGACAATTTACGTGAAAGAATGAGCTCAGCAGACAACTTCGGGTTGAACAGCTTGTGCTTCGTCGATTGCGATAGATACGTCACCGAACGCTTATAGCCCCTCCGGACCTAATATAATGCTTTTTTGTTATAACCTCGGAGTAGGTCGACTAATGGTTTGAAGTATTGTGAATATCACGGAATAAAACGATAATGATAGCTGACAATTTTGATGAATCGGTGAAGTTTTTCGATTAAGTCAGGCGTGAGATTCTCTTGAGAAACTTGAAGTTTAATGTCCGTAGACTAGAGACCTCTTATGTCCATAAGGTGCCGAAGAAAGTTGGGAGGAAGATACGTCAAAAGTTCAGCTCACCAAATTATCTGTTCAAACTTTCTAAGACAAGATGGACATAAATTCTGTATACGGCCAATGTACGACCGGTGACCCAAATATCCTCGAGATAAAAAGCGATCTTAAACGCGCACAGTTTAACCCATGAAGCCCTAGAATGTTTCAGAAGCGTTGAGAAGCACAAAGGCTATTTAATGAGACTAGTACAAACCATATGGAATTATATCTGCCGTTTTAGGGATAACTTCTTTTTCGAAGATGTAACTGTACGTTTTCTCCTAGCGTGAGTAGTGTGGGTCATTTTGAGGCTACCAAGTCCCATTGCCTCATGTACAACCGGATATCCTTGAAAGACGATAAGGACAGTCAACCATAAGTAGACAGTTGGCATAAAACACACATCCAGCTTCAGTCAGCAGTGACGCCCCTCGATTATGAACTATGCATGCCACACTAGACAACCTATATGAAGATATGTAAAATAGGTTAAACGTACCACACGAAACTGACTGTGAACTGGAGCGTTAACAGTGCTGGAGATACTGGTCCATTTCAAGGCTGTCATGACAATCCAGGGTTTCAGTGACTGTTTAAATCTCAGACAAAAAAGCATAGAACGCAAGACATGTATATGACCTTGAAAGATTTCTGGCGTCTGACAGTATAACTTTGTGTTTCTAAGTGAGCAGAAGATACTGTGAAAACTTATAACCTAGTTTATAAAACTATGGAGTGCTGGACATTTCCGTTTGGATTTCAGAGGAATTCAACTGAATCAATTTGTTCATTGTGTTTGAGACAATCAACTTTTCAAAAACATACGATACTGAAGACCAATCAACGAACTAAAGTAAGATTAGTAGTCTACGTTCAACAGCGAATTTGAAATTTCAGTCAATGTAATATCCATCGAAGCTAGTGTCATACATTGAAACTAAAAGAGTGAGCAAGAATCTGTAATGGACGGTAATCTCTAAAGTTCCGGAGATTTAGCTCGTCAATGTAAAGAATAGAGTTACTGGAAATGTTATCCACAAAAAAGGTAGATGTAAATTGGAAATAAGAAAAGCCTAAAAATCGCCCTTTCGAGAAAATCCTACAGAAATCATAGACAGAAGTAAAGGAATTGACCTACTTTCAGGTTTAAAAGTTGTACCAATAAGAAACTAAGCAATGCGTCGAAGATTCTGTTTTTAGACTTCCTAAGCTTCTAACTTGTACCTGAGAGGTACATGTGGTCCATGGTCGAAAGTTTTGGCGAAATCGACGAATACAGCATCTAAGATGAGAATGCTGTGATTTGCATCCGTCAGCCTACCAGTGAAGATAAATCTGTTCGTTACACGTGACTGGCTGACGGCAAGGTCATTGTGAATAAACAAACGGGGTTTACCCCCTAAGATGAAGCGTTATCTTGTATGTGGTGCTAACAAGGTTGAACGGCTAGTAGCCTATCACCAACCTTGAAAGCATACGTGAATGTGACTTTTTTTCATGTACTTCGGAAACTGTCAATCCCCAATGTCTTCTTGAATGATTTATGGTGGGCTTCGTCAGATTAGCAGCTAGTTCTTTGAAGACACTGTATTGACCCTTGTCTGGATCAACAATACTATATGTATCAACACTGAATCAGCAGTCTTCAGCGTTCAGGACAAAGAAGCCAGATGTAAGGGCTGGTCGCCAAAACTTCGCATAGGTAAGGTATCGTATCTTTTCGGCGATACCACGTCGTAGACTAGTGAATATTGGCCCCTGAATAACTCAACAACAACCAGGATATCAGAATAAGTCTCACCTTCGGGCAGTTTCAGATTAAAAGTTCAAAGCTTTTATTACAGTCAACGCACACGCTTAAAAGCATTTGTCCGCTGAAGCTCACAGTAGGATCTTTTCTTATACAAACCTAGTGTATTCATGTGGTGTCATCAGTACACACCGCTTCGTTAATTACAAGGCACGGTGTTCAGTTTGTTTATATTCGTGAGGTAAAGTTACCGCAAGAGACTGTCGAGGGTTCTTATAACTTGCGCTAGACGCGAACACAGGTAGTTACCAGGCAAAGAAGGGTAAACAAACTGTTATGGGATCAGTCTTGAATGTAACATAATGCCATGTTTCCTGGCTATTTGATTGGCCAATGATTGTGTCACGATGACCAATAGGAATGTGGTGTTCATTAAGGTGGGGTAAAGAGGAGGTGGCATTGAAGGGTGGCCGAGCATGTGACCGAAAACCACTATACAGCGGCGGTGATTGACAATGTGAATGTGGTCTGTTGAGGTGATAGTAGCGAGCGATTAGTTACATAATGGCACAGAAATAACCTGGGAGATAGCAACAGAAAGAAATTCTGTCATTCAGTCACCAAGTTTCCATAAGAGGTCTCATTGATGGAAGATACCACAATTCAAATCCTGGTTCTTAACTAGCCTGTCAAATGACGCCTCAAAAGTACACATTGGATAAGCCGTCTTCCATGGATTGCAATTTTGGAACGCTCCAAATCTCGAAGAGTGTAAGTGTATGAAGGCGGTGTACTACAAGTAAACAGTAGCCTATAATGTCTGTAGTGTCAACGGTGTTCTCTGTCACACTTTCAGCCTCAAAGTTAGCTATTGAATTGGATCTCACTACACTTATTTGTTTGGTTCATAAATAATAGGTGCAACCGACTTTCGAATTAACTGTCTGATGCTCCCGTGTTTCTTCTTCCTACAACATCACTGACTGATCCTCTGTTAAATAGTCTACTGTTAGATTTTATTTCAGGCCTATCTCTTTACAGCGCGAACACCCTAATTACTATATATTAACATTCGATATTTTATACAGATTTTTATTATGGTTAATGAGTCCCGTTTCTAACCTTGCTTATATGTGAGGTCAATGGCGCAGTGGTAAACACGGTTGCCTCATGAACAGCTTGTCCGTGGTTCAAGTCTCGGCAGTGGCGATGATATGTACTACTGACGAGCTCTAATGAGAGCAAAACTCGAGTCTAGTGCTTCCTTTCGAAATTGGCCGACTGGAAAGTCTGTGGGACTGCGACAGCTGCGATCAATTGTGGGTGATGTCCAATCTAAATTCTCTTATAGCCAGACTTATTGTGGTTTATTTTACCAGTACGAATCAGCCAAATATGATTGTGTTTATCTATTTTAATTTTAAATTTACTTCATTTTCGACTGTACCAATCCGATGTTGGAGTTGCCAGTAGGTTCAATAAAGCATCTGCTTCCCGGTTATTTGTATTTCTAATTCCCAGATTGTGCTTTGAACAAGTCGCTTGATTCATGACTGGTAGTATTATATCCTAATCAAAGATATATTCGCATACCGTTCAGTCCATTCTATTGGAGGCTGCAAAGTCAGTCAGCGACTTCACCCACGAAGTTGCTTCCGAGTACATACAAGACACTGAAAGATACTTTTGCGAAAAAATCTGATTAGTTTCTATCGTTAAAATAGGCGGTCGTAAATCGTTCAAGTCGCTTTGAAATATGGAACGGTTGCTTAGACAGTGCAAGATGGATGATGCTGCTCTTCGACAGCTCTCTTTGAAACATCTGCCTTTGTCCATGCACAAACTGCTGGTATGTTTTTGTCCGACTATATCCAACACGGAGCTAGCCGACGTTGCCAATAAAGTATTAGGAGATAACCCCTCTTCTTAACCAGCTGTCATAATTTTATCAACTGCGCTTCAAAAATTAATCGTGTTGATAACTGAGATGAAACAATTGGTGAACCAGATTTCCTGTGAGAACAGATTATTGCCTAACACTTGTTCATTTAAACGTCAGCGTTCTTATGCACCGATCACATCTACATCATTATTCGATACCATCGAAATTCTGATCACCAAGCAGAGGAATAGAATATCACTGTTCCTACAAATCGTCTCTTTCGTAAACGCCCTGACTAATCAAAAGTGGCCTATTACAAAAACGTCATTTATTTTTACATCACATAGGTCTACCATTAACATTTTTCCAAGATATCGAGGCCGGAATGGAAGTGATTTTTCATCCACAGTGCCAGCATCTAATGGAAGTCAAATGGTAACGTATGCTTGACGCAGACCTGGAGTTCCCCATCGGTAAGCATTCACCCTAACGTGAGACAGTCCCGATTTCCTACGTGATCTCAACGTGTCCCACAACTTGAAACCTCTTTATACAAAACCATCAAACTTATGCGTGTTCAGTACAGACCGCCCTACCCCTAACCCACCGAATCGATCATCTTTATAGACAATGAAAACTGCTGAGACTGAATTTAATCACATGGTACAGCTAGGTATTGCCCTGACATTTTACAAGTGTCGTCAGTCCCGTTACATGTGATTCACAAAGTATCTAGCGAGTGACGCCACCATTTATTTCTCATCCGACTTACCGAAGCTGTTTTCTTTTTAAAGCTGCCTAACTGCGAGCGTAATTCATACTCTTATAACTCATCACGATATTACGAGTAACACGATGGTAACCTCTGGAGGTCATCTAGAATTTTTCCGAATATCAGTTGGTCCATGCAACGTTGCCCAAACGTTTCAACATTATATGGACCCAGTTTTGATTTTACTTTCTCTTGTCATCTGGATGACTTGATGGCTGATCGAGATCATCTCGAACACCATTAACATTCCTGCTTATTTTTTATGCGTTCTTCCAAATTTTGACCTGATATTAATTCCTCAAAATGTGTCCCGGTTAGTAATCTAGTGGAATCAATAGGTTTGTTAGACATTTTGAAGTGTATCCAAACACATGATACAAAGGGTAAATTGTTGCGAGACTTCTAAACAAATTTAGCGTTCCAATTAAACGTTTAACTAATGTCACCGCTGAATACCATTGCTCACACATTCATACGTATTCGTGAATTACAAAATGGTGAGTTTTCTTCAGTTCTCAAGTCGAACAGGTGGATAATGCAGGAAAGCAGGTGTTTGGTGAGACCACTGCTCCATCACACTCTAATACGCACACAGACATTCGACTGTTTCATTCAACCGATCATTTTGCAACCGCAGTTGGAGGCGTTCATCAACTGCTTGATTATAACGATTTACAACCATTATTGTTGTCTACCACAATCTGTTCCCTACTCAAACTAATTATGAGGCATTTGATAGGTAACTACTGAAGATTTGCCGATCAGTTTAAAATCTGTGGCATTTTTCTGCAACTTTGTGACTTTAATGTTCCATCTGATCATTAAACTGCTTGTCTGTGTGCCAAACAATTTACCTCACTGGCCCGCCCCCCTCAAAATGTGTTATCTTGATTTCATTGTACAACATACGACTGACATTAGTCGTAGTTCGGGATCTACCACTGTCATCACAGATACTTTTTTTTAGAATACGTACTGATATTGTTTCAAGTTTATTGGGGACGAGCCCGGAAATGTACGGTGACGAAGGACTGTTCTAACCTGACTACTTCTCATCACTCCAGTTTTACAACATCCCCATTCTCCTTGTAACTACAGCAGCGTATGTCACCTATCTACCCCTAAATCCCAACCAGATGTACCAGTGACTGACTGTGGACCCTTATTCGACATTTTGTATTCGGTATCAAACCCCAGAGTAGGCGCTGGCCTCAATAATTTATAAACAACACGTGTGACCAACATGTATCGGATATATGTGAACTGGCTACTTTCTGATTTCACTGCCAGCGAGACAATATCCGCCTTCGTGTGATCAACTCATCCGGTCATTTCCTCACAAAAATCCTCAGTCTTAACACGTCCATCTGTAGACTGTTGGACCAGTATTACCTTCGGATAAGTGATCTTCCTACTCGTATGTGTAAGTAGTTTCACTTGCTAGATCATCGCTGCTTCCATCAGAGATAATACTAGTCAGATAATTGCCAATACGCCTCCTCACCACTGAGCAGGCATTTTTGTATACCTTCTAGAGTTACTAGTTTTAGAGAAACACAAATCAAACACAACCTCCTCTGCAATTCTACGTGCATGCCTAGATCCGCATCCGAAAAGCTACTTCCAGAACGATGTACAGCACTTCCAGTCAGTGCTTACGCAAAAACATGCATGACCTGATCACATTCTTCCTGACTTCTATGCATGCACAAAGGAGTTTGCTCAAACTGATTGAGCAAAACGATAATTGCTGTCACCTTACTATGTACACTTCTGAGTGGCCTCCAGCCTGAAGAAATAATTTAACATCAGTTTGGTTAGTGGATATGATAGCAACAATAGCCACCGCTTAAAAGTCGTCTCTGTGGGCTGCGGCTTTATTTAACCACCCTAGTAAACATTCAGCTTTAGAATAGGAATCGGCTCCGTTTGAGATAGTCTCCTAAAGTCAAGTGAGGTTTTCAGAATTCACACGTAGACCTCTCGTTTTTATTTGTCTCAGCGCGACACTGTTTACACTTACAGGATACCTGGAACATAAATGAACGATACCAGAATTTTACGTGATCTGCACCTGAAGATTATATATATATATATATATATATATATATATATATATATATATATATGTATATATCGGGAAGCTGACTTCAGAATTTTCAATCGCCAAGTACCAGTCCCACGGATATCAAACATAAGCCAATCCCAGCATGATTTTAAACATTCCAGTACATCATGTTTCAGAGACTTTGGAGCTTAGACAATAAGTTTTTAAACAATCTTGCCCACAAACCACTTGACATTAGCACTTTTCGTCCACAAGTAGAATGAATAAACGTTAGCAGCAAAGTAATCTGAAGCAAACAAGTGGATATATTATGGTTGTTGTCTAACTAAACTATATGACACCGGTGCATAGTGCACCACAAAAAGTGCTTGTCAAATTCTCCTAGGAATAAAGTAACAATATTGAACCTGAAGCAGAACATCGGAAAATGACAACCCATCCAACTTCGTTGAATTTCAACAACTACTCATGAGTAGACAAAGATGATAACAAAAAACGACAAGGGATATGACACGATAATCTGAGCACAAACTGTAAATCACAAAATGAGTGACACACTTTAGGATAATAAAAAAAGGAACATTATCATGCTTTCTAAATCACAATAATGGCAAATGAACGAACTTTTGAACCGGTTTATAAAATAGCGAACGAAAGCCAAGTGCGTGAATAAGATCAGCGGCGTCTGAACGCAACAGTCTAAGTGTCAATAACAGACCAATTTTGACACTACCCAACGATGCGAATGGTTGTGGAAAAGTAGCTGCATGAGTAGGATCACTACCAGGTTGAATGCAGCAGTGGTAAAGAGGGATATGCAAAACCTGTTGTTTAATAATGGAAAATCGGATTTGGCTGTAAAATGTCTACAGAAAAGAAGATTTTCGTTTCAGGCTAATTTCAAACCTGAGAGCGGCAAAAGCTATCTCAAGTGTACAACAAACAATTAAGCAGGATGGCAGCGCTAAACACTTACATTCGGACATAAAAGTGACTTGTTTTGTTCATTTGTTCTCTTAAAATGCTACAAATGGAAAACTGCGTTGATCGTGATTCGTCGCTGGACATTGTGTTACTTTTGTTTAACTGCATTTATAATCAGATTATACATAATGCGGACTGAATCACAACTTCTTTGGACCACTTGCTGTATTAATGCTATTGAGTGGAAGCTAGCTGTGGGTTTGTGCCGAGTAGATTTGCGAGAACCGCCGTATATTTCAAGCTGCTACATTTGGCTTCCAGGTCAGTATTCATTCAAGTTCACGAAGCGTCGGAAATTACTTTACATGTTTTGAACTTTTATGTAAAACGCGTCGTTCCTCCTATACTGAGCTAGAGCTAACTGCTTATCGCATTTCCAGACGTTACTGGAAATATAAGGCTTGTTTCCAAACCCCACTGCGTTCCTTAATTCGATGCTTGTTGGAATTACGTTTCAATTGTTCTTCAGGGAAGGCGTTTTAAATTGTTAGTGGATGAGTGTTTTTTGCGCATACCCATTTGTCCACCACAAATTGGTGGGCCCGAAAAATATGCATTCTTATTCCAGCACTTTTGTTTCTTTTCACTACATGTTGGTGAACCCGTTCTCAACGCTTTTTTTGGCACATTTTCACTTTCACTCCAACATAAATTGGTGAGTCCGTTCCTTTTCACCAAGTCCATCTAGCCTATACTACGCTTAGTGATTCGGAGAACCCCAATTCAAACACGTCCATATTCAATTTTTAGTGTCTATATCAATTGCATTATGCGTGTCATGTTTTATGAGTAATCTTATGTTGATCCACTTCACATTTCTAGTTACTTTCGTTCTATGTATGCCTTTTGCGTGTATTTTTGTGTGGCAGCGGCTTATACACAGGGTTACTGATGGTGCTGCAGTCCTCAATTTACGGCGGTCACCATATTGTTCCATCGCTTTATACTCCTTGATCATCAGTTTGCTTCAACTGTCAACTGCGCGCCTAGCGATGAGTACGCATTCAACTTGTGCCCGTGACCATGCACACAATTGTAGCGCCATCAGACACATTTGACCTATCACGCCTAAGTATTTGCGCATGTTTTTGATAGTTTTCACTTGCATCCATTCCACTCACCGCCATGCATCGTTGCATAGCTGCAAAGCTAATCCCATTCGAGAGTTTTCCTGTGCACGCCGTCATCGCTGTTTAGCTATCTGGCTACTTAGCGCCTCCGTGGAAAACATAATACTTTCAATTCATGTTGGTCTCCTCGCACATTGATCTAGCAACATCCGCCAGCTTAGCCTGCTACAGCGAGAAATTTAGTTATCAACGCGGCCTTACTGACCTATCTTGACCTGGAATCCTATCGCAAAATTACGGTCGATGCATTGACTCAACATCTGGCCTAAATTAGTTTTCACGTGACAACCAATTTGGCAGCTCTGGTTTATTAGCCCTCTCTCGGATATCCTTCCAAGTTTAGCTCTTGTAGTTGTAAGCAGCACGGCGCACACCATGGATTGAACGGCCTCATGACTCAAACCACTAATTATTCTGACATCACCCATCGATAGGTTATTTCCACACGAGATCAGATATCTCAACACATATATGAGGCTTCTGGTACGGACAATTCATCGGACATATTAAAATATTAATAATGATATTTCCGCTCCGACATCCTCAAAATTCAGGATCAACTCAGCGACAATATCTGTCACTCATCCACACGAGTGTAGTTTTCTACCACGGTATGTCTCAGAAGGCATCGGACTCTGGTGATGCAACAGGCACACGACTAACATCATTGTATTCGCTGCCCGGTCATTCTTGATTGTAGATTTGCGCACAATCACCTTCGATCTCCGCCGCTTATTCGATTTGCAGTACCACATCAGATACTTTGGCAGGCAATAAGAGATTGTTTGCGTATGTTTGTAAGGAATCACTCCCACTGTTTGTGCAAACCATGGATGTCTCCAGGCCAACAGCGTTTCTCACCGAACGTTTGCGCGGATTACGCTACAGCGGCGCCAAACCCACGTCATTTACTTCACCTCAACCTAACCGGTGTCCATTAATAAGACCTCTCTGAAGATATTTGCCAGTTTATGCATCGCGTACAATTCCTATATGTCACTAATCCATTTGTCAATTTTTAACCTAGGCGCATTCATCGCATATGGTTTTTCGAACTAAGCAGTCTTTGGGTTTTACATCTAGTTCCAACGATGTTACTTCATATCCACTAGCACATGACCTACGGCACTATGGTATAAAAAGCCGTTCCTTAGAAAACGTCCCCAAGAAATTCACAAAACCTCTTGAAAACCAACAAACCGTCCAATATATGGCATACGTTCAACTTCTATTCCGGGTGAATTACATATCTTTATCACGTTGATCCCTCCCGGTATGTTTGTCTACATTTCAGACATTTGGGAACGCTTGACCTTGTTTCCTTGACCTCCGAAGTACTCGACAGAAGATCGTTCACCGGAAGTCATCCCAGGCCCCCATTTTCAAGCCTACGACAGACGTCTTGTCCCGATTGCATTTGTACACCTTGCACACTGCAACTTTCAGGGTTTCCACATTGTAGAAGACCAGCGGCTTAGATCGAAATACAATAATACTAGCTATGTCGAGTCCCTGTCAGTACCCAACTGACACACTTCGACGGCGTCGTTGTGGAATAAACCAAATAACAAATTGATTTGGGAAAATCCCACCTGCCTTCCGATCTGCGCCCCACATACACGCATTCTTTAGAACTCAGCATGCATTATCACTGGTGTGGCTCGCGACTGGCTCATTCCCACGTGAGGCCCACCACACCACGGTTATAATTTGTGCGAAAATACAACAAAGTCGGCAGTCTCACATGTAATGACTTGACGACCTGGGAAGTACGCTACTTCCTCAGCTGCACGGCCACATACACCAGTCCGTACGCTAAACTCGGTAGTTCACAATATTCATACATTGGGTTTGTAGCGACGCAATTTGTTTATCGTTAACTGTGTTAGGCTTACAATTGCCATTTATACTCTTTTTGTTTCCAACTTTTTTATGTGTTTAAACGGTTGTTTGATCGAGTATGGATACCGACAAATACCCCGCGCACTCGAATGCACGATCCTGTTGAGTGCTCGCTCGTCGTTTCACTCTGTTACTGTTTCGTCTTGTTATTCGTTCGTTCTCACGTAGATCTCGCGGGTCGACAATATACTCTATGTGTGCTCGTCGCACTGTTCGTAACTGGCTGGCTTTGGTTCGCCTGATTTTACACATTGGTGAGCCTGATTAAGTCGTATATTATAGTATACCTTCGAGTTCAGTATTTTCCCCCCTCATGTTCCGTCTCGACCGCGTATAGTGTACGAGTATATATTTATTTGAATTTCTATATCTCGTTCACATGCACTCCACCGCTATGGACAATGAGGAGACTAAGTATGAATTTTCGTCTTCCGTATCACTGATCACGTTAGCTGATCATGTTTTGGGGAATCCTAACTCAGAGCTGTTGTTCGCCATGTTGAAATCATGGTTTGTCAACCGGCGTACACCAAGCGATTCGGATAAGTTTTGCAAGCTTATACCACACTAAACCTGGTTAGGGATGTCTTACTGAGCTCGACAACCGCCTTCAATGAGTCGGCCAAGCGAACAATCTTTAAAGAAACACAGCCGTTCAACAATATGCGCTTGAAACAACTGTTCCAACGGCTACAGTTAGAGGAAAAGAAACCATCGGCTCTTCTTCCAGAAATGCGACATTCAGTAGGTAATTTGAAGTTGCCAGAGCCTATTTTGCAAGAGTGATGGATGCAACAACTAACTTAATGTAAACAGGGGCTACAGTCCGTGTTACCCTCACGTCCGTTAGGTGATCTAGCGGCTTTGGCCGATGTAAAACGAACGTTTTCGAGGCCCGACGCCGTCACCATTAGTGGGGAAGGTGGTTACCTCCAACAGTCCCGCAGATAATTTGTTAACCACAAAGGACGCCGAAATAGCAATTCTACGCAAGGCACTTGAGTGTTGTGAACGCAACACTTTAGAACCAAACGCAAAAATAGCTCAATTGTAACGTGAACTGGTGTTCCTTCGTGCCAGCATCCAGCATACTAGATCACCCTCAAAAATCCCTTTGACGCGTTTCCGATCACCTTTCGAACTAAAGACTAGCGATCTTTGTTGGTACCATGGGACGTACGCCGTTAATGCTAACCGAGGCCGATCACCATGTAGCCGTCCTGATAACAAACCAGCAGTCCGGCGTGCTTTGTGGATGACAGCCACAGGCCAGTCAAAAAACAGTTGATACAGGAAGGGAGGCTAATTTCACCTCGCATTGGGTGACGGATGCGCGACCAGGATCTAGCATTACACTCAGAGCTGCGCTCATTAGAACCTTCGACCGTCGACTGTTGAGCTTGAACTGTGGTCTCCGATGCGATTTTAGCTGGGTTATCCTGGTACCTGATATACATTTTCATATTATTGGATCGATTTCTCCAAACATTTCGATTTGTTGGTTGACGCACATCGATCATGTCTGATTGATACCTCGACAAAATCAATGTTCGAGGTAAACCGTCGCATACGGCTGTGATCAGTCCAGTGCTAGCCAATTCCCTAGTTTGCGAGCCTTATGGAAGCTTTTATCCAAATTCCTTCAACTGCTGCGCTCCGCTAACGAACTACTCGCCGTGAAAACCAACGTCGCGTATCACGTTGTCACTCAGGGGCCGCCAGTTCGAAGCGTAGCTCCTTATAAGCTCAAAATTGCCCGAGCCGAATTTCAGCATACGCCTCAACTCGCCATTATCCGTCTGTCTAATAGTCCATGGGCGTCGCCGATACACACGCTGTCCAAAACAATGGAGAACGACTGGCGCACATGTTTCGTGATGTTAGCTCCGTGGTTCATACACTCAAGGTTTCTCCAGCCTTGTATTAACACGGATAGGAAGTCACAGTGAGAAGACAGTGAATCTGCAAACTAACTTTATTTATTTATTTACTCACCGTACACAAGCGGACTTCAACGCAACGAATAAGGGCGCTAGGGAGCTGGACGTTAGAGAACCTTCAGCACAACCGCACGGCAGCCGCCAGAGAGGACGAATGTCAACGGAAATTCCAGTTGACCTTCAGGATTCAAACAAGTATCAGCCCGGTTGGGCGGCGTTCCCAACGGTAGTGGCTAAAACATTGTTATCCTAGTGAATGTAGCCTACAATGGTAAAGATGGCGCGAATTCCTTATACAGCTACGAGTAAAACTGCGATACCTACGCCTACACACTAACTTTGATGCTAGTGGTTTGTAGTAAATTCGCATTCACAAGGTAATGTGAGTCAGGGCGGTTGTACTGGCGAGGCAACTCTCACGTCGCAGGGAGTTTAGGATTTTGGGGACGTCGAAGGTGATCTCACTGCACATGTGGCGACTATCCAGCATTAAACAACACAACCGCTCCCGATAGGTATCCAATTCCTCACATTCAGGACCTGACGGCAAACTTACCAGGAATGCATGTATTCACCAAAATTGATCTGGTGCGCGCTTGTAGCCAGATTCCTGTAGCCACCAAAGACATCTGGAAGACAACTGTCATAACACAGTTCGGAGTTTTCGAATTTTTAAGTAGGCCGTTCGGTTCGAGCAGCGCTGTTCAGACTTTCCAATGCTTTAGTCACGACGTGTGTCGTGGACTGGACGGTGTTTATATGCACTCGGATGATACCTCAGTCTCTAGCTCCTCACAGGAAAAAGCTTGCACGCACTTGCGTTCATTATTTGCCCGTTTGTCGCATTATGGGGTGACTATACACCTAGCTAAGTGCTCGTTTGGGGTGCCTCGCGTAGCCTCCCTAGGTTTCAGTATATCCATGAACGGGATCGAACCTCTCCATGACAAAGTGGAGGAAATGGTGGACTATCCGGAGC
>JTDE01006939.1:17054-32967 GCA_014338405.1 Paragonimus skrjabini miyazakii | reverse complement strand
AGAATTTTGAAATGGAAAATAGTGTGCAAAACGTTACAACGGGAACAGTCGCAGTACTTTTCAGGACCGAGATTTCCGTGTGAAATATTAACGGAAGGAAAACCTAAATTCTGCCAAGCGCATTGCGATTGCAAGGACGAACCAACGTTTTGTTCAGGAGGGTTTACAACAGGAGGTTTCAAGGGCGCGCAGCTGGACGATGAAAATGACACTCTCGTTTATACCATGCTACTGCAAGCAGCGTTTTCAAAGAGCCCAGCCGCAGTTGGACTTGAATTTAGAACAGCACATGCTGACTGATGAGTTTTTGTGGAGAATGCCACCAGCAGTCGGGAATCAGCTCAAGATTGCTCTCATCGCATATATAATGATATTGGAAGAACTGGCTGTTATGGTTCGTCAAGTGACAGTCGGCGGGTCGAAGGCAAATGAACTAAGTGAACTGAGTGACCTTCTAAACGTAATGGAAAAGTTGACTCATGGGATGGCGGCTATGATGATGTAGAAGAAGGAGGGAAGTCATAGAGACGTGTGCTACGGATGCGGAAGGTGCGGTCACTGACGAAGATTCTGTGCACTGGGCTGGAAAACACCATACCTAAACGTTTCGCTGACTTTTTTGTTTGGGAAGGTAAATGCGGTTATAGATGCGATTGATAAAGCGGCAGCTCATGCTGCGGTAGAAATCAATGATGGGTTGGAGTGCTGTTTGACTGACACTTGGGCGGTGATTTCATTCATTGGGCCAAGGCTAAGAAAGATAGTTCAACCGTGTGCGATGATTGTTCGAACAGTGAGTCCACGTACATACAAAGTTAATGGATTGGTACAATATGATGTCCGAATCGGTGATCAGATAACCTTTCGTCATTCCTCCCGACGCACTTCGGACTATACTGGGAGCGGGTTTTCTTATTCGTTTTGAAACCGTGGTTGAGTTGAAGCATGGTAAGCTTGTAGCGAAGTATTGTATGGTTCCACTACTGAAAGTAAGCAAACAACAGCTTTAAAAACTTAAGGAAAACGCACCCAAACCGATACCGACTTGTGACAGCCGGTTGCTGAGTGAACTGACACAAGTTCCGAGAAATGTTCAGTACGCTATTGCGGAATTTGACTTTGGGTCTGCAGGATGCAGACGGAAAAACCAATAAGATTATTGAGGGCGATTCATCCAGAGCTTGCCACTCGAATTGCAGAAGTTACGAATGGTGGGGTATTATTGCATCACAGAGTTGCATGACGTTTACTCATGCGGCTGGTGGTCGAAGGACTATGAGTCAATGATATCGGGCGGAAAACTGAACAGTGGTAGGAAGTCTGAGAATGAATTCAAAACCAAGCAGACTAAACACAAGATGGATACGTGAACGAACACAGATCAACAGTTGCTTTGTGTTCAACTGGGTGGAACATTTTGCCCACTGTTGTCCCGATAGACCCTCTTCCTGACAGTCATTATGTTCTGTGAGTAAAAGTACTGACCTACAGAGAGCAAAAGATCGCACATGGCAGATACGAAAGCCGAAACATCGCTTATAAACAGAATTGATAGACTGGTTGTTGTGCCAGGTAGTTAGTATCTGGTTGCGGTCGATGGGATCTCAAAACGATATGTCAGGTAAATGATGTCAAGCCAAGGCGCATAACGCTAATGATCGACAACACTAAAGAACAAATGATACTTGTCAGGATGCTACGTTAATTGATGGTGAGCACAGATCTGAATAAAAGCGGCTGGGACTACTGATTTCATGTAGACTTCAGAGAACTGAACCGAATGAAAACCGAATACACCTTCCAGAAGCAAAAAACTAGGAGAGATTTCTGAACGCCTGCAGGAGACCAATATAATATCCTCCATAGACCTGCCTCCCTACTAGTGTTGTGATCCAAGAACGCGGATATCACATGGGTTATTTATTCGAGAAAGCAACACATGAGTTAAGCGTTAAAACAGGAGCACAACCAAAAACACTCATTTGCATACGTTACTCGGCCCAGATCGTCTCGGTTGCCACAGACGTCAATGTTCAGTTCCTTTGGGCGGTGCTGCACTCCGATGTTTCTTCTTGCACCTTTCTTGCGGCTACTTCGATGTCAAAATATATGCTGTGGTCCACTACTGAGTAGCTGTGGTGTGAGTAGTATATTATGATCGCTCATCCTCATTACACTCCTCCCCCGCAAAGATTGTTCCAGCTGCGTCAAAAGCCGTTCAGGTTCTCTTCGTTCTCTCGACGATCTGCGTGCCAGCTTCGGGGACGTCGATGCTTCAGGTGTGCATTCTCTTCTGATCGGGGGGTCGTACTTTTTACAAAACTGGCTTCCGTGTACTCGATGTTGATTCCTCTCATTCTTAACTAGATACACTGGGCCACGGCGGTCCACTACCTCATAAGGTCTCCTCCACTTCGATAATTCTGCATGCCAAAATTGATTCTGATGTGACAGTCAGACTTATGTATTTCTAATGATGAAACTGGGTCTTCTACTATATGCACTAGTATGCATCTTAAGGAGCTACTAGCGGTGTTTACTGTCTACAAAAGTTCTATTTCCAATCCCTTCGATGTTCTCCAGCTCATCATATGCACTACCAAACAAACGTATGAGCACAGTGGACTTCAAAATGCCAGTGATGCGTTTACAATCGTCCTACTGAGTGGCTGCATGGGGAGTTTGTATGTAATCTCCTAATTCCTAAGCCTTAAGTGTTACTGAAGTGGAATGTAGACCAGCCTATGATGTGCATGGTGAATCTAACCCCATCAGTATTCAATATCGTATTCTGGAAATTCAGTGATTCAGTGCGTTATTTGGATTATCAACAGTTGTTAGGTTCAGGTGACTGTTCTGCTGTTGTGCAATCCGGGACAGGTACAGTCATCAACCTCTTTAACCAAGAGGGTGGAAGACAAATTTCAATGCGATGAGAACAGCCGCAAATCTCAAATCATGCCTGATCATTGGCAAAGGCTCAAAAGAGATTGTATGGCATAAGCTTCACGATCATAATGTGCCTATTTTTAAGCTGTGCTTAGATTTCCGCGGCTGCTAAGCCCGTCGCGTGGGTTGTCTACGGTACGTCCGTGCGATGTGTCATCGACTTCTCCACCCGCGTTTTGTACGTGTCTGTCGATTAACCAATAATCACTTGGATTGGCCATCTTATCGAATGCGGGAACTAATCCTTCACACGTCTCTTGTTTTCACAATGCGCACTTTGAAACACTGAGTTCCTTTTAACCACTTCATTAGAGCAGAAAGAAGACATATACTGCGATATGTTAACATTTCATTTGCTCTAATCAGTCGCAAACGTAAAACATACAAGTTATATAAATCATACAGATAAGGACAGAGGGATTAGACACGCATACGAGCACACCAAGTATTATGTAATCACCTCTACTTGTTGCAATGACGGCTCGAAACCCAACATCACCGACTGGTAAACACCTCATGACAACAGGTCACCAAGTTGACCCATTAAACTCATTCAATATCCTGTTGCGCAATCGAAACCCGAAACTATTAGCTTTCTGTGAAGCGATGCTCATCCGAACTTACCAGCCGACGTTGTGTGCACAAAAGTGGTTGAAGCAACCTATCAGGTTGCCATGGCCGTGACTACATAATAATTGGTGTGCTTGTATGCGTGTCTAATCCCTGTCTGTCCTTATCTGTATGATGTATATAACTTGCATGTTTTACGTTTGCGACTGATGAGAGTAAATAAAATGTTAACATATCGCAGTAAGTGTCTTCCTTCTGCTCTAATGAAGGACAATGCGTACTGCCTTATTTTCGATCGACTGCTCTGCATCTGCTTATGTTGTTGTTGGTGTTGCCGCAATAAGCTGTTTTAGGAGTCTGCCGTCAGTTCACCAGTGAATATAACAGTCTGTTGAGGTGGAAGAGCGATTTAGAAACGGGCACAGTTTTGAGTAGTGTCAGCGGCCCGTCGATCACCACTTTTCGGGTTGTCATGGTCTGACATCCGCACCTGCCGCTGTCCGCACGCCACCTGTCTACCCGTGCACGCGTGTGTCCGCTCTCTCTCTCTCTCGCCCTGGACCCGAACGTTCCGACCGTATTACCCACACAATCGATTAGATGACTGCTTGTCTGATCTATGCCTCATCGTTAATATGATTCATTCTCTACGACCTATTGCCGTCACGTGCTCTCATTCTACTCTGGGCTGACTACGTGTCAGAGCTCTCAGTTTAACGTGTGTTCTAGATTGTAAGTCTCAGGGTTTACAAACTTCTCAGTATTGACAGTCTTCTGTGTGAACACGCGATTGTGGGCATTGCCTCAGTAAACCACAATGATTTCTGTAGACAGGTTGTGCGTTGTAGAGTGCAGTGTCTCGGAATCCTCGCTCATGGATCAAGTCGGAACTCTTTATCACGCTGATTGTGATAGGGCGGGCTCATTGGAGAAGTAGTTTGACCGATCTCACTTGTACCGTAAAGACGACAGGATACGCATCACCAGTCATTTTGTACGAGATGGCTGCCATTCGGAAGCAGAGACCTTGGGATCTAAACTGATGAGGAGCACCAAAGCTGTTGGTCTAAGTCTCCTCATTGCTAACCCTTTCAGGGATGGAGAGGAAAGATCGATATCAGAACTAACAAAACTCTCTTGAACGGTTCCGGGACGTGAAGCGATAACTCGTGATTGATGCTTATCAGTAGTACTTCCGGTCTTCAGGAAAATGGTCCGAAGTCTATGTAACAGCTACCTAGTCATCGGCCTTGTGTGTATTGCTTGCAACTTGTCCACTGGTCTTATTCTACAGAGGCTCACTACATCCAGGAAACGTCAGACGCGTGAGGGACGGAGGTTTCTGATGTTTTCAGGGTCGTATTGATTATTGTGTTGCCTCACCGGGGGTCTTGGAACATCAGCACTAAAACAGACAGCCGACGGTCGAGGTATTTTTAGGCCCAATGGTTGCCGTCCATTCGATTGCTTGTAACGTCTTGTGGGACTGCCTCATTAACAAGAGTTACGGAAAAATATGTGAACTTGTTGAAAACATCATCTGCCCACTGTGCCGGTACGGTGAGAGCTTGAGGACAACTGATTCGGGTGTTCCTCATTGCTAGCTGTGTTCACCAGTCGTCTCCGACCTCGTTCTACCCGCTCAATTTTGTCGTGAACGACATACTGGAAGATGCGTTTGGGGAGTCCGGTCAGCTTTCGTGTTGATTTTTTCCTGGCATTTAGTTTATTGACACGGATTATGCTTGTGATATTGTCCTACTTAGCCCTTATGTCGACCACATACAGAACACACTGAACAAGGTACCGAATGATCCGGCTCGCATGTATGGAGTGAGCTTCGGTACTCCAAAATTCGAAGTGCTATTTGGAAACTAAAGTATCCCTGCTCCCACGTAGTTTGGACTGTTTATGACGAAATATCAACGAGAATGTCGTGGGCATATGTTGTTTTTTCTAGCCTCCGTCATCCTTGGCATTGACACGAGGCCTGGTTGTTGTTGTTGTCGTCGTTGAACAGAAGGGTAGGTAATACCTGTTTTACTCCGCGGTAGGAAAACGTGGTCTGTCTACGCGGAAGATGTCAACACACTCTGTGTTTGACTACTGTTGTCTCATCCAGTTAGCCAAATTAAATGGGGTCATTTGGTCAGCAACGTGGCAAATCACCGCAGTGTATTTGTGAACGCTCGGGATAGGCGATCTTTTGATTAACTAATCTGCTTGTGATGTCTGCAGTTGTGTGGTCACATGTTCCGCATGTCAGCTGAGTTCAATCCTCACTGGGCATTGTTTACTGGTATTGCCAACCATTGGCCAGGACGGCGTGATGGTCACGTAGGGTGTATGCCCTGATTATATCATAGTTAACCAGGTAAGCGTTGCCTTCCGGTTAGGGTCGGCACTTAAACCGCTGGTTAGAAACACCATCTGAGGGAACAATGTCCCGTAAACAATAGCATAACATTCCCAGTTTTTCTGTCTAGCCTTCTATTATTTTTCCTCTCTTGTTTTTTCTTCCTCAGGCTATTCTACATCAATGTTACCGTGAGCGACGGGCCAAGCCACAGTATCCTTTGGTCAGACTTAGTCGTTATAAATTTGGAAACTGATGGGAAGATATGACACCACGTTCGTGCTGAAACTCCCCTATTATACTTAGAAAGCTAGGAACAGCATCTTCGGGTATATTTTCTTAAGCGATATGAAGAGCTCCACTACGAACCCATAAGACTGCCAAGAGGCCTAGACAGTAAAAAAACAGCTGGACCCGATGGCGATAAATATATTTTGCGTTGAACACTTTTGGTAGTTCTAAGCAATCCACTAAATCTGATGTTTCAAAAGTTCGTCAAGAAAGGTGCCACTGTTGTGTAATGACGGTAGGCTGTCATTTGCTGCATCTTTACGACGAGGAGCAAGACACTGTCTGCTTTCTGTCGTTATGTATACCTGACGAATGTATTAAGGAAACCCCTCGAGAGGTTGATACGAGGAGAAATTGAAGTCCACGCCTCTCACCTCTGATTTAGCCAAATCCAGCAGGATTTAACCTGCTAACACTCTTGCCTCACCAATCTTGCCACAAAGAAGAGATAAGAAGAGGCGGTAAATGGGTTTTATGCCGTGATGTTACTTTCATTGTCTCCAGTAAGGTCTTTGAGAAGATTATGCTTGAAATTATACTGTTGGTGAACGGATGGAAAGGTGTTACGAGAAAGGAGGCAGTATGTCCTTGCTGGACCAAACATATTTGGGGTTTACTTCTTCCTCGCTTAACGGTAGTGAATTTCATGGTCTTCCAGAAAAGCTACCACTATTGTTTGTGAATGACCTCAAGGTGTAGCATGCCGCAGGCACTACTTTAAGACCGAAGGTCTTGCATTGAGTCGGGGAACATCTGTGGATGCAGTCAGCAAAACGGCGGGTGTTGATAACTGATGATCAAGTATACCATACAACGCACCGGCTCAACTGTTGCCACTGTCCACGTAAGCGCTGGAAGAAATGCTGCAGCTTGTTGTGCGTTAGCAAGTGAATTACAGTTTCAGGATATTTTTCGAATTCATAGCGAACAAACAAGACACTAGGCGTTCCTTCGCCGCAAACGGTCCACCAAACATTCAGTATGATGACCTGTGATAGATTCTTTGGAATCGCTATTGTTTTTCTGACACCCCACCTTGTCTACTGCCCCCAGCTAAGCTTGTCATTTTAGTTCACTATAAAATAACACTGAGGATGGTGGTGCATTTAATCACCCACGTAGTGCATAATGTGAAAGGTTTATAATGTTCAAAAATGTTAGGTAGACCGGATATGTGTTCGTGAATTTGCTGACAACTAAGAAAGCTACACTCTTGATATACCACCGCACTGGCTGTGATTTCTTCAGACCATGATGTCGGCACAGCTATGGGTCTTTTAATGGGTATGTTAGAACCTTCGAACCACATGAAAGCGGAATCTCATCCCTCAGTCGGCGCCTCATAAACCACTTGAACTGTCTCACAGGGAATTTGGTGTTTGTGCAATTCGTCGGATATTTCATGGATATGCTTTCCGCTCTATGGGCGTAGTTCACTTTACCCATGAGCCTAATCTTCTATATCTCTAAAGTCATGTGTTTATGCTCCCTGTTACATACCCACATCTAAGCCATTCTTCACTACTGCTCCTTACAAATCATTCCCGCTTTATTTAGCTTCATTTGTTATTCTTTTCGCATCGATCTACGTTATATTTCATCACGTGACTGGTACAGAAGGGACTCCTATGTCGATTGCCTGGTTAATACTGGGTTGAGTCATTACATATCGTTGAAACTCTGAACCTCTTCATTATCAAACGATTCACATTTCGCATTTGTAATGTGTTCCATTTTGACTATGTTGGTGATTTTTGCCTGTCCATTTGCTTGGTGTAAAGAAAATGGTTGTTTTTGGATTATACGACGCAGTAAGTAATGTTTAGTTGGATTGTGCATGCAAAACTGAATATTCCAACTTATCTTACACACAACATCCTGACTTGACGGTTTAAAGATTGTACATGTGGAGGCAGGTAAAACACAGGTTAAGTTCTGTTACCGATTGTGTCAAAATTTCCCCTATAAGGTGGTTTTCGCAGTACGACAGTAATTCAAACAGTTGATCAGTTATATTCATCGAGATAACCCGTGTTTACATCTTGAATCGTCATTTTGTTTAAAACTATTAATCGTTTTCAAAAGTGATTCAAATTTGCTCGTACCTAGTAAGTGATCCAAAAATCTATTGGTCACGAAGCTTTGACTATTAGTCCGCCTCACAGAAAATCATGTATACTATTCTTATGCTGGACGTAGTGAACGATCTGTTTTGTTCTATGTAAAGGATGAAGTTGAATGCCGGGTATGTTTGACCACTTTCTTACACTGTAGAATTTTCACGTTTTCGTGGTGGCTCAGCATCAACGACACTTCGCCAACAACCACCCCACCGTGTCCTCCGGTTCGGTTGCTGCATCGGCACCCGCCTACGAAAACCTAACCTTGTACAGCCCACATGATACATTTCATATTGTAGTGGATTACCCAACCGGAGATGCCAGTATTCCAACTCTCGGCGGAATGCCTCAACGCGGCGGCGAGGCACGTCCAAAAGCTCACAACGATCGAATCGCAGACAACACGGGTGACCGGACGTGCCATCGCCCAACGGGATCGGACCAACGGACGAGGAATGGCAAGTGGAACCCCCACACACACGACAGCAGGCGTTGGCAACACACATGAATCGGGCAGTGCACACGACGTGCGAGCGAAAACTGGGGATATGTCGTGGACCGGAATTCTGATTCATGAACGCGAGCGCACGCGTGGCAGGAGAACCAGCAAAGATGGTGCTTTATCGAACGCTTTTTCGCTACAGTAAGACAGCGAACACTGTGTGGTGTGAAAATCGGAAACATCACTTAATTCAGCAAGTAACGTAACTGCACTCTGGAACTTCTGTCCGACGGGCGGGTTTTAATGTTAGAAATTATCAACCGGGGAAGACATTACAGAATGTGAGAGAATAATGTAATAACCGAACTCTAGTTCATTGCCAGTCAGGTTGATTCCTCTGATAACCTATCAAATACAAACTTACTTTCCGGATTATCTCCTCGCGGTTGAATTAGCTGTATCCGCGATATGAGGCAAAGTATGTGTCGTCAAAATGGACTAGTCGTGTGTGCACTGCTATCGTGCCCTCTCTTTAATAGCGTTCAGTCAGACTTAGTATGAACCAGGCAGTTTGATGAAATGTTTTTTTCCTGTCAGTTCTATGAATGACAACAAAACGACATATGTTTGGATTTGCCTGAAACTGAACAAACTGTTAGACTTATTCATTCAGGTGATTAGCACTTTTCTATTAGGAATGAGTCAATCAGCCTCATTAGCAGTTTATGAAAGATAATTGGGAATTTATTGAGGTGCACCGTCCTCAAACACTTTTTAATGAACGATGTTTTTTCAACTCAGCTAGGTTTCATTCCTAACCGATCACACGTTATCAGTATGCTAATCTTCAAGGACAGTCTGATGAAAACCAAAACAATGGTCTTATCCCGGATGCTATCCCCGTTGCCCTCGCTATGGTATTTGTCCATGGTCCGCAAGATTGTGTCGCGCACATCCTTATGGTGTGATGGATTACGTTTTTTATTAAATAGATTTAGAAGAAAACAAGTTGTAATACTCAACCTTTCAACCACCTTCCTTCCTGAGGAATAACATCTCTCTTCCCTACCAAGGGTCATTCTTCAGTCCTCGGCCATTTCAAACATGAACATCCGTGGTCATTCGGACCTCATTTCCGACCAGTGTGTTCTCCAATGTAATGCCTTAGGAATATGGAATACTAATGAGCCCTGTACTTTACGGGACGATCTTCACTACACTATGCGCTGCTTTGGCAACCGAAGCCACCCTCTCAACGATAGCAAATGTGTACATATATCATTCGATAAAGACTCAGTGAACATTTTGGTGAGTTGTGGCGAACAGACCACAGCGAATACGTCTGCTGTCGGTTTGACAAAAACCTAGAAATGTAGAGGTCGTGTAAATCTTTCTCGTACCATCTCAAAATGTTCACTGGAAATGGGATTTGTAAATTTTTGAGATGAGAACACTCTCCCCTTTTATGGAGATCCACGTGGTGTTTATGTTAGTCCACTGTCTGAGTATTTCAGACTGACTGTGCGTGCTAGCCTGGGAAAGGAAATCCCTACCACTGAGCCTGTCCTGGAAAAGGTTAAGAGAACGATCGCTAACCTGAGACTCACAGTGAGCTGCTTGATCTCTATTCACTTGAAATTTGAGAACTCAAAAGCGACTTGTTTCTTGCCACGAAGCAGCTCTTTATTATTTTGAAGGATAACGGACGTCAAGATCCGAGAAGAAACCTTCACAATCTCAATCTACCAACAGTTCTTTTCACACCGAACTCTCATTCACTGGAGCGACCTCCAATCAGAAGTCGTTATCTGCATTTCTAACGTTTCTTTTAAAGCACTGTTAAATGATCGCGTAAAGTTTGATTAAATTCATAATCTTGCTGTAAATCTCAAGAGCAGGACAACACCCTGTTCTCAGTTATTGTTTTTGTAGACCAACGGAAGCTCGCTGAATAAGAACAGTACAAACTGGTTATGTCCGGGTAATTTGAGCCTTTAGCACCAAACCCGCTCATTAACAGCTGAAATAACTAACAATGACGGGTTTCCATCCACGCTGGATGATACGCAAACACCCTGTTGAGCACGGTGGAAGAATTATCACCTCCGATTGTCTACACTTTTGTAATGACATGGTTTCAAATGATTGATTTATAACATCAGTCCAAGCCGACCGATTTCCCTGTAGTTTAGACCTGTCAGGTAGAGGTACCGAGAACCAAACGGACAAATTCTCTACTATTAAGATTCCTGTTATTGAGCTGACCACCGGCATCTTCCGGACAAAAGGTGGCACATCAGTAAGTCACACATCACTAAGTTCTCAAACATTTGACGTAACCAACCCTTACAATAGGACCAGGGACAGAAGTATTTGTCTTATGATACGATGAGTGTATTGTAGATGAGCACAGTCGTTTTCATGATACTGCGTCGGTGATTTAGCGTCAATTACACAACACGCGAAGAGAAAATGTCATTGGAACCGAACTGTTTCAGTCACAAATTTTCCGAATTCTGTAATGCCAAAATCAGTCCTGTTCCAGTCATGGGCACGAACCCGAAAGCGTAAGCCACAAGCACACCAACCAAAGGCTGATAGTTCGGTTTCACTTGTGGTGCGAAGTAACGTCCTTTGAATGAGAAAAACTGAAACTGTTGTTCATTTGTGAACCGAACTTGTCGAGATATGATGCAGTTGTTGTATTCCAAGGAAGCCGCATAAATGAGAGCAAATGAAGCCAACAGTATGATAGGACTAGCCATAGACAAATTTATCATGAGTTTGCGATTGAAAATGGCCACAAAGTAACTTGAAAATAAGCCCGTCAGACCCAATGTGATGAGAACGAACGCGGCGTGACCACATGCGCTGGCCCGATGCGCTCGTGTGGCGCAGAATTCCCACAATTCCAAGGAGACGTTGATGTGTCGTTGTAGCATCCGCAGCACCTCAGGTTGTTGCGTATCAAACCGATTTTCAGTATGTTGGTTGGCCATGTTTGACCAAAAACCGACTTCTGTCCGAATCTATATTTAACCAATAAAATGGAAAGGTTACACGCCATGGAACTAAGCTTAGTTACTAAGATTTACAGAAATACTACATGACAAATTGTAACCAACTACATGAATTTTCATAAGTTAAACGCCACTCATACTTAATCACAGTGTTCCCAGTTGGATAGGCAATTACGACTGGTTCCTTTCTGAAGGGAAACTCGTTACTGGAGTTTCGCTCTTGTTAGACCCTTGCTTTCCGATTTCACGTGCTCTTTGTTATCATTATCTAACTGTCGACATCCATTTCGGTAGACTAGAAGAACATGATTCACTGGTATTTCTTTGTCACTCTACAGGAAACTTTCCAACCATCGGATCTAGTGTTTCAGAATCAGTAGTGAATAGTTAGTGCGAGTCACCAGACATCGTTTTTTAAATATTGTCCGTTCATTTTTCCCTTCAATAAACTCGTATGTCGGGGCTCCAATATGACTCCCTCTAAATTAACCATTTTCCTGATGAATAGACCAATTTTTACCGCTAGTTAACGTGTTTACATCTACCGAAGTTCACAGTGAACGAAAACGTGGATGTAATACGGTGCTTTACAGTACACAGTTTCAAAATAATTCCTAACTAAAAGTGGGAAACACCATTCCTAAAGTCCCAAGACGTAAGAGACGGTCGAAACTTATGCATGACATCGACACCTACCGATAAATTGTACGGAACGGCTTGATCCGGATAGCCTTTCGGTTTGATTCCAACAAGTGTCATTGTGTGCTCAAAATATCTGTCATCCGTAATGGAGGCACAAAATAGCACCGTGCCCAACACATCGAATAAGAGGAACACAGAGAACAACCAGCGCTGACTAACTCTCAGTCCTTTCCACCATCCGGGTAAAAAGATCGGCTTTCCAGTGAAATATGTGGCATCCTCACTGCGTGCAGCACTCGAGTGACTACGATGCGTCATTTTAAAATGTTTAATCAACGTCTGATGGATATCAAAGTGAAAGACCACGTGAGTTTAAAAGCTGATCAATTACTGATCAGTTCGCAAATGCATAAGGTCGGGAGCTTATCGTTATGTCAGTTTCTATTTATTAATAATGAGTTTGGTTACAAGAATTAAAACAAGGGGTTTGAAATACAGGTCTTTAAAATAAAAATCTCGATTCGTACCACCCTGTCACATTTGCGTGAAGCAAATTTAACAGTTTCCTCTTTGGTTATTCACTAACTTAAAAAAGTAAACAATGGAAAGCAATATTAAGATGGATTGGGGATGATTCATTCGAACCCTAAAGAATACGAAATAGACAACTACATATTATAGAATAAGGAGCTTCAGAAACATCTGGATGAAATGCTTGTCAGGTACCCTATACCACATATCCACGACTTTTCTTTAAGACTCGCCAGCACTACTATTTTCTCCAAATTAGACCTAGTACGCGCCTATTACCACATCCCGGTCGTGGAAGAGGACATCCCGAAAACAGCCATTACAACACCTTTTGGACTTTTCGAGTTCACAGGGAGGCCTTTGGACTCCGTAATGCGGCTCAAACACTTCAGCGACTCATGGACGAAGTATTATGTGGACTCCCTTTCGCGTACGTCTACATCGATATTGTTTTGATCACTAGCCGCTCAAACGGGGAGCACTTTTATCATTTTCTGGCTGTTTTTGATCGTTTCACGCAGTATGCCATTAAAATCAACATCGACTAGTGTGTCTTCGGGGTTAACTCATTGGATTTCCTCGGACATCGCATAGACCAAACCGGAATCACACCCTTGCCAGATAAAGTTGAGTCTATCTTGACTTTTTCGATTCCCACTACATTGACCCAATTCCGACGACTTCTCGGCATACCTAACTATTATCGACCTTTCATTCCTCATTGCGCGGACGTTTTAAAACCTCCACAGACCTGGTTAACTCCAAACGTAAGTCAACTGAACTCTAACCCGAAGCCAAGTCAGCTTTCTCGGCGGCAAAGGAAACCCTATGCTACGCCACTAAACTGTGCTTCATCAGTTGCGATCCAAACGCCTATCTCCTTCTTACTGCAGGTGCATCAAATATTGTCGTTGGCACAGTCTTAGAACAGTCCGTGGATAGTTAACAACAACCCTTAGCTTTTTTCTCCCAAAAGCTTCAGCCAGCACAGATGGACGTGTACTGCTGGTAATTTATTTGACTATCCGTTACTTTCGGCATCTTTTGAAAGGCCGACACTTTGTCGTGCGAGCCGACCACAAACCTTTGACATTAAGTGCAAAAATGTGAGGCAGAGTAGTGGACGATACTGTGGATCTAAGACGTCATGTATAATAACTCGGAGATAATTCAGATTCGCTTGCTCCATGGTGTAGAAAGTAATTTAGGAATTACTAGTTCGTCTCGAGCCCGGGTTTCAAATGAGGTGCACTCGCCGTCCGTTCGATGCGTGTTCGTTCACTACTTTGCGTCACTGGTGCCACACTTGCTTCTGGCTTGTTAATACGACTGGTGCTTAGCCTCTCCTGTAGTTCATGCTCTATGGGTCAGAGACCTGGCCCTTTCGTGTGGAAGTTGCACATTTACTCCCGGTATTTAATCATCGTTATCTCCACCAGTTTGCCTGTATCAAGTGGGCTGACCGTGTGAGCAAGGCCACAATCAGTCAGCGTGTATTCTGGAAGTGTGGATGTTCGTGATCAGTTATCTGGGTAATGAGAATGCACAGTCTTCGCTTGTTGGATCACGTAGTCCGTATGTCGGCAGAGCATCTACCGCACTTTGCATTGTTCACTCTGGCTACTGGTGGTTGGAAGAAACTGTAAGACAGCCAGGCGATCACTCAGTCACGGGCTACGAAAGTCTTAACCATTCCGCCGAGCAAGGTTAGTAGGTATCGTCTATCTGGTTGGGGAGTTCGCGATCATCCACATCGCTGGTTGGAAATTCTGCTACGGTGGTGTCGTAGTCAACGGCTAACATGTATCTGTGAAGTTGTCAGCCCTTTCTAATGTTTTTTTTTCTTCTTCACCATAGATTTGTACTTATTTTGCATTTTATTACTCTGTAGACCACTGTCAATACCAACAACAGCCCAAGCCACAGTATCTATGGGCACGAGTCAGAGCTAAAAAGAACGTTCGCGACTATGATGAGGATGATAAGTGATCAGCCGAATTTTGCAGAAATTGTCCGTAATATCGCTTGATTGCTTTTTTTTTCGGGCGTAGTTTCTAGCTCTGTATGTTTAGAGATATCATCTAAGTGTGTATATGCACTGAAGTGGTAACTTGTCAGTTCCGTTTGTTTTCCTCATAGGACCAAAATGGTACACAGGTCAGATAAATACTCTTTGCTGATGTAATCCTGTCTGTGGTGGTTGTGGATTTCGTCGCGATGTACGGTTTACATCTATAAACATACAGTGTATGTATTAAGTCAGTGACCACCAACAATTAGAACAAATTTTCTGGCCAAATATTTTAAACCAAGGCCGGTGGTAAACGACTCACCAATTACGATACAACAGGACCAAGCAACAAAGAAGACGAGTGTATCGTTCTACTGTGTATCCACTTGCAACCTTCGACCTGATGAACATAGCAAGTTTGTTGCTCCATTTACATTAACTTATGGTTTTGAATGCAAAAGAACAAAAAATAATTACAGTCAAAAGGTAAATGTTGCCAATGAAAATACATGTATGACCACCAAGTAGCAGGGTGTCAGCTGCATACGATCAACAAAACCAGATAACGAAACCCTTGAACTTGTCAACGTTTTGAGAATATAGTTGAAATTGATTAGGCCGGTTGTGGATTACCGATTGAACCAGCATAATCTTACGGAGCACGGCGGATGGATGAAGTGATGTGAGAATAGTACTTAGTTCGTTTGCTGAATGAAGTTTTCCAAGTGTGGTAGACTGTCAGGCAGGAAGTGCGAGCCTTCCAACTCTCGGCAGAATGCCCTAACACAGGGGGAGGTTCGTTCAAAAACCCACGGTGAGCGGATGGAGAACGGCGTGGGCGACCGGATGAGTCATCGCTCGACCAAATCAGACCAACGGGCGAGACGTGGCAGCCGAAATAGAATGAATGACCAAATTGAAGGCGTGATTATTCCAACACTCTCTGGAATAACTCGACACGGCTGTAGAGTACGTTCAAAG
>JTDE01006937.1:17970-29429 GCA_014338405.1 Paragonimus skrjabini miyazakii | reverse complement strand
GTTTTCTCTAACTTTCATGTTCAAGTATCCCAGGCCATGACAATACGAACACAAACAGTCGGCTCGCAGTATAATCAACAAATAACTAAGCAAAGCAATTCCGATCCAGCCCGACCAAAACCACTAAGGAGAAGAGATGTGTGCCGAGGTGTGTACTGTTAGTTCTGGTCAGTTTGAAAAAGCATACTGGTATAAATTTGTACAGAAGCAACTGATGTGGATCGTACATTGTAAAATATAAATCAAGATATAAAGGTGTGTACAATTTCCTGTGTTGTGATCCGAGAACGCGGGTGGCGCAAGGGTTGTTTATTCGACCAAGCAATACAGGGGTTAAGCATTGAAACAAAACCTGAAACAAAACCACTCATTTGCACGCGGTATTCAGCCTCAGACCGTCTCGGCTGCCGCAGACGTCAGTGCTCAGTTCCAGCAAGTGGCAGGGACTCCTATATGTGATACTGCACTCTGATTTTCCTTTCTGCATTTTTCCTGCGGCTTGTACGTTGTCAAAATATATGCACCGGTCCTACTACTGAATAGCGGTGGTATGAGTAGTATGTTACGATCGCTCAACTTCACTGCACCCGTAATTGACAGAAAAATAATTAACCCACCTTACCCATGGCTATATATCCACAACGTAACAGACTCTTCTAGGAACACTTTCGTCAATTGCAATCAATCTTCGAGGATAATGGACTGAAAGAAATTCTGCAATAATTGTCCAATTCAGAAGAGCAACCCAAAAAGCACAGGCCGAGCAGAAATGCGAATGCACATCAACTAGCCCGTCGAAAACTAGTCTGCATCCGCATGGCCATGATCGCCTGAAGTAGCCTACGACCTGGAATTTATTTTCCGAGGGTGGTCATCTAAACATACATAATTGACGGCATCCATTTCAGGACTATCCTGTCACAGTGGCCGAAGCTAACAACTGGCTTGAGCTGCACCACTTGCAGTTCCAATCACAGGCCCCGTATCCAGTGTAAGACCCAGGTGTAAGACAAAGAGGCGTGTGAGTGAACGTCTTTATGGTCCAGCCAACCAATGCTGATAAGCCAGCTGGTAGGCTGGTATGGAAGTGAAACCCGTATCTCTCATAAACAAAATAAAGACCCCAGTGGTAAAATATGGGCTACGGTGAAAGACACTGAAAATATAAGACAAGAAGTAATTCATTAGAGAGTTACATACTATTGCACTCTACGTGGATAGAAGGAGAAAGAGAAACAAAAACTGAACTTGAGACCGAAAAACAAACAAAACATTCATCAGGCTATGCACCAACAAAGCAGATAAAAAAGGGTAAAAAGCCACCATGACCGGGGCTTCTGAAGAATGGTGTGGGTGATTTTACAAAGGGTGACGGTCGTTCGTATATACGGACAAAAAAAGGGTGTGGTAGGCGTAGTTTATTTGCGCACTACGTACTCGCCATCTCCTCATCGACCGTGTGTTATGAGTACGTTCGCGGACGCATTAATCGCGACGACATATAGTCATGTCACCACGATCTATGGCACCGTTGCGTACCGCGTGCTTCAATTTACGGCCAAGAAGCTGTCGTTTATTGTACCCAGACCGTCCGTTTCAAGGTCATACCCTCCAGACGTCTAAAATCGTTAGTAGTTACGCATTTTCTGGATATCAGAATTTTAACAATCTGTTCTTCTTTGCCCGTACAGCAGCTAATTCAACATCCTTTCGTCAACCATCCTGTGACTGTGTCCATCCAATGAAGTAGATTGAGCATCGGCATTACTTCAATCCTGTCTGTACCCGATCCACAGGCGTTCAAAATCATATCTAACCATCGAATGCCCAAAATACGTCCCAGACATTTCATACGCAAATGGCACAGATACTACACACGTCACATGCACTGTGATCCAAGAATACGGAAAGCGCAAGAGTTTTTTCTCCGGAAAACCAATACATGGGTTATACGTTTAAGCATAACAACAAATCCACATATTTGCATACAGCAATAATCCCAGTGTAGGGACGAGCAGCGAACGCGCCGCAACATTCACACCACTGCTATTCAGTAGTAAGCCCAGACTATAGATCTTGACATTGAAGTAGCCACAGGAAAAATACAAGAAGAAACATCGGAGTGCAACATCGCATCAAATGGTTCTTGATATGTAAAGGAATGTAAAGGAACTGAACATTGGCGTCTGTAGCAACCTTGATGGTTTGGGCCCAATACCGTATGCATATGAGTGTTTTGTTTGTTGTCCTGTTTAAACGCTTAACCCACGTGTTGGTTTCCTGAATAAATAACCTTTGTACCATCCGCGTTCTCGGATCACAACACTGTAGCGCAGTCGCTCGTCGTCAGTGTATCAATACACAAGGGTGTAAGTTAAAATGCTGAAGGCGATAAGCATCAGAAAGAACATGGGTTACAAAATTACCGTGAACATATGTGGGTTTTGTTAGAACGTAATAACGTAAAGGTGTGTTGAATACCGCTGTGTCCTATCTGGACCACTCATGCGTATGTCTTGGCCTGAATATTTATTGGCTGACCTACTGATTCACCGATCTTAAGTATGTGTGTGTGTGTGTGTGTGTCGTCAACGTACATTCACCGTCCACAAATCACGTGGCCATACCACTTCATTCATGTGAGTAGCCTTGCTGTCTCTCTCTCTCGCGCGTAAATACCTTGAGTTGTTGCGTTACGAGCTTGTGGCAAGAACACAACCACCACTCACTGACTACGTTTCAAACTAAAGGTATAATAAATACCTCACGAGAAGGCATACGGAAACGAACGGTTGTACGGTAATAGGGTATAAAAGCTTACAAACAATACAACGAGTCACTGTTGTTCTGATATCAGTTACTTTATGTAGACTTTAGACGTCTAATTTTAAAAATCATACAAAGAACGTGGCTTGTCTACACCAACCCAGCACTCGAAAAAACAAAACATTCTGAATAGTCACAACGGGCCAAATGGATTCCGGTGGCGTAAAAAAAGTGAAAATTTACAATAACGTCAACGAGTCAATGATGATGCATCCTGGCATTTCTCACAATTCAAAATTAAATGCTGGAATGAAAACCAGCTGAAACTACTTTATAAAGCAGCTTGCAAACTTTCATGTGATGGTAAATGATTTCAACAATTTTTATATCACTGATAAGTGGTCTGGAACTTGATTGATTTCGGGTTAGACATTACTCACATAAGATCGAAGCCATCGTATTTCCATAAACTTTTCAGGCAGCTCTTTTGAAAAGAAGTACTATACTCGAGTTCCCATCATTATGGCTCGTCAGTAATGTATATCGTTGTCACGGCCGAGACTAGACCCTTGTCACGGGTTCATGAAGCAACCGAGTTGAACACGGCGCCATTCATCTCATATGAGGCAAGGCTGAATTATCATATGCAAACTCTCAGAGTGGCATTCGCTTGTGTGTGATGCTCAGAATGCTAGTTCGCTTTAACAGATGACACGGTAACCATCCTGTTAACTCTAGTCGTTGATCCCACAACTAGGACTTCTGTCCAAGTTTGAATCACAGCAAGTATTAACTTAGTTAACGATGTTTTGATTACTGATTAGCAGCAGTACGGGTTTTTGGTTTATGTAACTCAAACATCGCTGACGATTGGCTGCTAACAAGAGCGAAACTCGAGTGCACTAGTTCTTTTCGAAAGGGGCTGACTGAAATGACTCTAGTGTTTGTCGGCCATTTTTTCTACAAAAGAATTCAACTGTCACGCGCTTCCTTGTTATTTGCAGAGGTTAGCCTAAACAAATAAAGAACTAGGCAAAATAATGGCCATATTCTGAGAGAATTCTGTGAATTTTTCGATCGGATGTTTCTCGTTAAATGCGCAGTACCCAACATAGGACCACCAAATGAAGGTCATCAATGTTTTGTTCCTTGTCATTTTGGTCAGAATTGTTGTTGTACTAGTTCTGTTGTTTGTTACTGCTGTTGTGCGATGTTGTCACAGTTCTGTTTGTTGTTGTTATTGTTCTTTTAATTTGAGTGAACCAATGAAAATGTTGTGACCTGGGTCTCGTGTCTCAAAAATTGTTTTGGTAACGGTCTCGCCATTGCTGAGTCGAATCACGCAGGTAAACAATCGCAACAGTTCTGCTGTGTTCTGTTCCAGCCCTTTCTAAGCGGTGGTGGATTACCGTCGACGGACAGAGCGACTGATGACAGACGTGCGGCTTAGCGCAGACACGAGTGGTGTGTTTACCTCACAATCGACCTCTGATTGGTTGAAAGGATGCCAGATAAATCGATAGGCTGTGCGCCAGATCATGTGGCTAAAGCCCGACCAGCACTAGCCAGCCGATTTATGTGTGCGGTTATTTTTGTTCCGCCTCGCTTCGCATAAGGCTCGGCGATGGCATCGTTGCCTTCCAAAGATTCTGGGTCTACACATTGCAGTTCTGCTACTCCGGAGATACTAGATGACTACTGTATCCAGGCTTCGTCTATCCGACTCCCACTCATTGCTGCCGGATTAGTTAATTCCGCCTTGGCTATGCTTCTGAACGGATTATCCAACCGTTTCTTTGAGCTGGCCCTAGTGGATATTTCCTCTGGTAAGAGACACACGTCCAACCTCCTTCCCTCTACCCGCTATCAGATTGCGGAGTCGACTCCCGATGTGATTCTCGAAGCAGTGGATAAGCCTTCTACTGAATCCACTTTCGACACTTCGGCGCAGCAGACAACCGTTGCTCCGGTCTCATCACAACCTGAACAACAGACTGATAATGACGTTTTAAACAATCACAACAGCACGCATTTATCAACCAAAGCGCCTCCTTCCTCGCCACTTCAGTTGCTACGTGTGAAAGAGGAACTGGATGTGGAATTTAGTTCCCTCATCAATCATGTGACGACACCGGTCAACCTCGTACCACAAAACCGCCCACCACAAACAGATCCGACCTTTTGTAGTTCAGCGGATTTGAACGTTCGTTTTCCAGCGGTCTCACGTATGACGACCTTGGCATACCTTAAGAGATACTCATGTGATTATCGCGGCTGCGGCAAAGTTTTCTTTAGCCGCAGTAGTCTCTTGTATCATAAACAAAGTCACAATGCAGAGAAACCATTTATCTGCTCTCACAATGGTTGCAATGTTGCTTTCGCCACGGAATCTCTACTACAGACTCATATGCGTCTACATCAAGACCCGTGCCCACGAAGTCAGTTTTGTTGTAACTACCCTGGTTGTAGTAAAGTTTTTATTTGTCAAGACCGTTTGGTCGAACACATTCGCATCCACACCGGCGAAAGGCCCTATGTGTGTGATCATCCTGGCTGTTCGTATCGGTTTGCCCGCCGAGGCAATCTGTTTGCTCACAAACGAGTCCACATGGATAAAACCCAACGTCGACAGTATCACTGTGTTCACCCAGGCTGTGGGAAAACCTTCCTTTACACCCGAAGTCTCACGGAGCACATGAACATCCACATGGGTGAGCGTCCGTATCGATGTGATTTCCCGAACTGTGATAAAAGCTTTACCAGCAAAAGCTACCTGCATGCACATCGGCGTATTCACATGGGGCCCAACGGTAATTCTGCTTACAATCGAGGGGAGCCAGTAAGTTCCTACAGTATGTCCCCATTTCCCGTGACAGTAACAGTTCCTGTACCCACAGGGTCTCATCACCCGTTACCCCCATTTTCTCAAGTTTCACAGTCTAACGAATTCCCAATTTATCCGTTCTATCATGATCATCCTACGTGATCTGTATCCGACTAATTATCTTGTTTGATTGCTGCATTTAGCAAACAGCTTCTTATCTCACGTGTGCATACGGTCATTGTCTCTCTTATTCTTTCCCTTGTGTCGTGTCTGCTTTCACGCCTTGCGTTGTACAGTATTTTTGGTTTCGTTTTAAGACGACGCCTGATAAACATTAATCTGTCACACGCTTGTTCTACGCGATTTAGAACGAAATGAGGGTGTAGGGCATTTTAAGACTTAGCTGATTGTTAAGCGCCTCTATGGCTCCTTTTAATCTCGCATGAAGATCACCAGTTAACTCCAGTTGAACCTCCTTGGGTTCCAAAGAGGTTACTGTCAGTTTCCCATACTTATAGTTTTGTTGGGTATGAAACGATAATTCCTTCCTTCTCTGTTTGTGCTGGTCACATGTGTTGATAAATTTGGCAGTCGGTGCAATGCCGATACCAGTTTGTTCGGTTCCTGTGAGTTTGTATTCAGAAAAGCTTAATTGTAAAGATCTTAAAGACTACTGTTCTACCGATAATTCTGGGGACAATCCGTGTTTTTACAGTCCACAGGTACATTTGTTTGTCCGCTCATAATAAGAGGTGCCATCCGTGCACGGTGTCATACCGTTCAGGTGTGTAATCTATTGAACCTCGCAGATATGTGATTTTTCTACGTTACGTTTGTTCGGAAGCCTGAGAAGTTAGTTTTGTTTGTGGTCTTATCAGTGTTGTCTGTTTGAGGCGAACGACCTCCCTTTTTCGAAACCCTATTGGATTTGTTCTAGGTGATCTCCTGCATTTTCCGTACCTATCTGTTCCGTCTAGACATTCATTGTTAGATGCCGCTAAATCCAGAGCAAGTTGGAATCAAATCTGTATCTTGCCAATTTCTTTGGAAATATGCGATTTGTTGTTGCGTAATCGCAGGCCTTTGTTTCCTTCTCGTAAGGATCTCGCGAGAACTTAAAACGAGCACACCTAGAGGTCGACCTCATCCATTGGTTTATTTTCTGAATGACTAGTATGAATAACACACTACCTTTATCGGTCACCATACCGATAGAACCAGTGAGTGAATGCGCAGTAGGCTTGAACTATAACTCAATGATTGTCCTCTCAGTGAGTTTTAACAAGGGGGAACAGGCCACCGCGAAGTACCGGTTTGAACGGGAGTATCGTACATTTGTTCAAATCATGTTTTATTAAATCAATGATTGGCACGTAAAGAATGAGTATCAGAGGGCGATTACAGTTGGCTGTTATTCCATCGTTACCTTCTCTTTGCTTTTAACTACATCATCTATTCGGATCAGTAACCTTCCGTTTTTACCAGTTGAAGCTGCCATCCAGTCAGCCTGCCTGAACTCAGGCACTTCAGTGAATAAACGTTACATGACAGTAATACCCTATTGGTTGGGTTGCATATTGTCTGTCGCCTACACTGACTACAGCCACGTGGTAGTACCAATCCACGAGACATAAATCCATATTGATTGGCTTCTTCTTCAGGTGACTGGCGTGACAGACAAATGAGGCGGGATAATAGCAGTTTTCATACCTTGATTAGCTAAGACAGCCTTAGAGGCTTTTGCATTACCAGCAGATGGTTTGTTCGTTCGGTACAGACTACTGCTAGTGCATCCACTCATTGTGCTTGTTATTGGATATTGACATTACTCATCTGTAAATGTCAGAAATACAGTAACGCATACAACATGATCTACTGCATATTATGCTTTCTTCTACATGCTCATTGCAAGCGTGCACCCCATGAAAACTTTCGTTACTACCTTTCCCAGTTAGTGCGCATCATTTTCTCATAGGTGGGGATTGTATGAACATTTGGTATTGGGCTTCGATCTATCAACCATTTAGCACAGCCCTGGAGAGAGTTAACATAGATTGTTGTAATCGGTGATCACTAGTGAGTAGGTGGATAGCTGTATGGCCGTTGTTAGGTCTCATCGGTACCACGCACGTTGGGGACTCAAATCTGTTACCCCTGAGTGAATGTTAGCCTGATAGTCCAGACCCGTACCCACTGTACTACATGAAAAATAGTTGCAACACCTATGGTGACTAACTCTGGTCTATTGGGTGACTGTCTCGACTACCACACTTAATCACGGGTCATGAATTCGATTCCTCTGAGAGTGTGATGCTGGTGAGACCCACCAAGGTCGAAACATCTGTCTACCACTTTGCTGGTGGTCATTAGTACTAGCTGCTTCCGAAGGCTTCTTGTCTCTGTTTAGGTTCATCGCATAGAGAAGCTAAGCCTAGAATTGCGGTCCCAAGTCATCCTATTACATATCCATTTCATATGCATCGCCCCTGAGTGATATCGATCACTTTTTCTTATTCGTTCCAGTGGACACTCTTGGGACTGAATGGATAAATATTACTATTCGTGACACGGCATCCACATATCTGCTTTTGCAAAACCTGTTTACAATTTTGGAGACAGCCTACTTAGCCGTATTTTTATGGTTTTCTCATCAACACCATAATTATTGTGTCTTATGATATTTATGCACTTCTGAAATCTGTGTAAATGAACTACCTTCATGCCAAAAGATTGAATGATATTGTGATGTGGGCCAAATTATATGCTCGGATTGGTAGATTCCTAAGATTTCGTGAAGTCTCCATACACGCGAGTCACAACTTTAACGTTATTTCTGTTCATTTTTCATCAAAAGGAACGTGTGTATTTACTGATTGAGAGTGTACGTGATCGTGAAGAACTTAAGTGTTAATCAATCAACAGCTTTGAGAAGATGCCGATTTGGTGACTGAAAGCATTCTTCATCAATGCTGAAAGAAGAAATATGTTGCGATATTTTAACATTTCGTTTACTCTCATCAATCGCAAACGTGAACATGCGATTGATATATATGACACACAAATAGAGATGGACAGGGTATGGACACGTATACAGTCACACCACATATTGTCCTCACCACCACGGCAACCCTATGGGTTGTTTCAACCACTTTTGTGCACATAGCGCCGGCTGGTGAGTTCTAATCAACATGGCTTCGCTAAAGGCCAGTAGCTTCGGGTTCTTTTGATGTAACAATATTTTGAATGATCTAAGGGATCAATCTGGTGACCTGTTATCCTGAGGTGTCTAGTAATCGATGATGCGGGGTTCCGAGTAACGCATTCACCGGTTTCAGACTGTTGTATCATGAGTTGTTTTAACCAGTTCGGGACTTGTTCTGCCTATGTAACCGCAACTGCAAGTGAACATGCTATTTGCATTTTGTTCAAAGGTTTCACCATCTGTGTGCAGCGCCATGTATATGTTACCTGGTTGTTTCTTTGAACACGAAAGGTCTCGTTTGTTATCCACATGGAATTCTGTCACTGGACCACGATTTCCTCTGTTGAACGTAACTAAGTATCTATCCGCGATGTCAGTTTTAAGTCGAATCCGCGGGTGTGATAGGCGAAGGTTCTGTCGATCGTAAACTTAAAAGACGATTGGCACTGGAAAAACTATACATAAATGGTGGATAGTTCAAGGCAGTTAGGAGAGTGGACTATTTACATTACTGATAGCGAGTGATTCTTTCTGCAAAGAAGCCACTTGAGCGAAGCGAAGGATGGACAGCAATTGTGATAATCCACTCTGTAGAATTCAAGCCAGGTGACACTTAAGAAGCATTATTATGGTTGCACGGCGTATTTAGTGTTATAGTTCTGCTCACACACTGCTTTATGTCGAAATGAAAATACGACGAAGTAAACAGTCGCACATGATTGCTGAATCGCCTGCAGAACGTAGCTATAGAAGGCAACCCTAGATAGGTAACGTTTTTGTAACCTAGTCAGATCACTGTTTCGCTGGCTCTCTACCTTCTGTAGTAACTCCGTTACGCTAGCGCCTGACGCAATGTAAAGATATGACTGCCGTATCTACAACTAGGCCGGAAAACTGCTTGTTATTTTCTTGTCTGGTTCCCACTGTATTTGAAAACCGTCGTATTATACCATCAGTGAACATCTTGGATGCGATAGAGACATGACTGGTACCTTCGTGGTTGTCACATGGTGTTCTGGTGGATGGGGAGTGTTCTGAAGGTGGGAATTATTGTTGATGAGCACCAGTCATGATCACCTTTTCAATCTCTCTTATGGATCGAATATCAACATTCCTATTATCAACCAACGATCGTGATACCTTTGAGCCTGGAGACCGCCTACAATTTAGTTACCCGACGTACTCTTAGATTTTGATTCCGATGAATTACGTGCCTGCTGAAGTCGTTGTATGCCCACTGTGCGTGCACAATTCGTATTCATGAGTGGCCATCTGGAGCATTTTCTACTTCACCTCATCTTCCTCAGTTACGTTATGGATAGTATTGATGAGAAAGCACTCGGGAGTTCCGAGGTTCTTGGAATAGCGCCTTCGTAAGGTGGTAGTGTTGAGAGCAAAGAACACGGTTGGAACAAGGAATGTTTATCTAGAAAACTGACGCAGATAGATATACGCTTCAACAACACTTCCAGCGAAACCCGGCCGATTCGTATAGAAAATGCGCTTAGACAATCATTACTCGCCTGCCTTTGTGTCCGCTAGTTGGTCTGCATCAAATGGGCTGATTGCACAAGAAGAGCGACAGTAAATGTGCTAATTCATACTGAAACTATTCAGTCCACGTTGACTGAATCCTGTACACCGTACTCCGGCAGAACGTCTACATAACCGCACCTCGTTCGAAGTGGCTTCTGACGATTGGAATAAACGGCAAGTTGGCAGAGTTATGTCGTGGCCACGGACTATGGAAGTTTTGACTGTCCGGTTATGCAGGGTTGGTAGGCGCTGCCTGTCAGGTTGAGACCATCCACACCATTGGTTAGACATGTACTCTGATGTAGCAGTGTGTCACAGTTCCTGGTGAGTCTGTATCTGCAAGATCGTTCATTCTTCTCCCTCTTCAGGAACTTCAATTGATTTGGCTTACTTTGCCCTCTTCCCACATTTTTACTCTTTGTTTAATCAACCAGTTCGCAGTTCACCATTAGGATCACCAGCAGCCGGAGTCATAGTATACACGGGTACGGCTCAAGACTGAAAAAGTGGTTTTGATGTTGCATCCCCTCAAATCTTAGCGAGAGAAATAATAACAGATCATTTACAAGTGTTCCATTTGGCCACGTCCTAAACTTTATTGCAAACGGTAACCACAATGTAATCTTGGTACATTATCACAAACAGTTGGGTACCGTAGCAAAGGTTCCTTTGTTAGTGTGATTTCGATTACAACACTCCTGAAGAAGGCTACCCGAGGTGGTTGAAACGTAGAGTATTACAACTTGCTCATAACGTTGTGTTATTCTCAATCAATTTATCAATAACGTTAAACACGACGCCCAAACTGTTTGACTTCATTCGTACAAAATTTGGTGCGAATATCTTACAGTTGGGTACCGTCATCTTTCGTGGACATCTACAGTTCCCGATTTATAGGTCGATCGAACAAAGCAGGATTATGTCATTGCCTGCAAGAGGTTAAGGCTTCATCAGAACTGGGTGTATCGACTTAAATGATTTGGCCGCTATGGCAGGAACGTTTTGAGCTCAACGCCTTCGGACTAAACGACCTCGATCTGAAGCTGATAACAGATATTATCTGATGGACTCAAAAGTGGAATCTGGTACCGATGACCTCTGTTGACAGTCAGAATGGCTACTTGCATCTTT